>SJYC01048389.1:0-15536 GCA_006408675.1 Madoqua kirkii | reverse complement strand
TAGGTAGGGATCAAAGTTCATATCCACATGGTTATCCACTTGTTCCAGAACCGTATCTCAAGAACACTATTCTTTCCTTATTGTCTCATGTATCAACTTTGCTCTGAACTCCAGACTCCTTTATTCAGCAGTTTATCTGACACCTGCACTTGAATGTCTGAAACACACTGAATGTCTGAAACACTAAAACTGCAGGCCAAAACTAAGCTCCATAACATTGTTCCAATTTGGTCTTGGTCTTCCTCATTTCTGTAAACAGTGAAGCCAGTAGTTCAGGACAGAAACTTAAAGTTATCCTTCGTACCTTTCTCCTCTCAGGGCAGATGCAATCTGTTGACTAAGCTTGCTGATTCTGTTCTTAAAGTATACCCACAATTTCACTATTTATCTTCATCTCCACTGCTGTCCTGGTGGCTCAGCTGGTAAAGAATCGACCTGCAATGCAGGAGACCTGAGTTCAGTCCCTGGGTTGGGAAGATCTGCTGGAGAAGGGAACCCACTCCAATATTCTGGCCTGAAGAAGTCCATGGACAGAGGAGCCTGGCAGGCTACAGTCCAGGGGTCTCAAAGAGTCAGACACGACTGAGCAACTTTCTCTTCACTTCCACTGCTGTCTTATCCAAACCATCATTATCTTTTATCTAGATTATTTCAGTAGCCTCCTAACTAGCTTCTGTTTTTTGCTTTTATTGCCCTACACTCTATTCATATTATAGCAAACAATGAGATTATTATTAAAATCAGATGTTGTTTTATGTCTATTCAAATCTCTGCAGTGTCCCTCCGTGTAACTCACAATAAGAGACAAGAAAGTGGAGCAGAAAGTCCTACGTGACCGTGTTACTTTTCCCGTCTCATATCTGTGAGGTCGCTCCATTGGTCATCCTGTTGCAGCCTCACTTGCCTCCATGGAGTTCCTGGAACGTGCTAGCTGTGGTTCCTCCTCAGGACCTTTGCATTTTCTGTTCTTCGTGCTTGGGATGCTTCATCCCACCAAGATTCTTCCTAGTTCGTGCCTCATCTCTTAAAATCTTTCACAAGTGCTCGCCTCAGTGAGCCTTCCCATCACTACTCTACATGAAACGCCACTCCCTCCCAGCTCTTGGTGCTGCTGCGTCCCTTCCCTGCTGCTCTTTCCGTTATCACATTCTGCTCACAGTTGTGTGACATCCCCACGGTTGTGTCACATGAGACTACAAGGTCCAGAGGCAGAGGTTTATCTTTCTTACTTTCTTCTATATCCCCAGTATGAAAAGCAGTATTTGAAACACAGTGAAAACAATCACTCAGTAATTATTTTCTGACTGAACTAGAAAATTACTCTTTTTTTTCTAAAATGCTAACCAGTTCCTCTGAATACAAGATATTTGCCCAACTATCATTCTAGTTGTAGGGATAATCATGATACTTTGTTTCCTTATGGAAAATATAAAGATACTTAATTTAAGTACGGAATTTAATTTTAGTCTTGTAAACCTCTAAGTATTACTTTAAGTATAATTTGAGAACTACTCACATTAGACCTCTTTAATCTGGAATATTTTGTAAACCTTGGCTTGGTTGTAGTGAGATATTTGTGATGACCTAACAGCCTGAATCAGAAGCAAGTAGCTGATAAATTATAGGTGTTACATGTTCTAACAGCTCGTGATTCATAGTCTATGGAAACTTAAATAGAATTTGTATGCTGCTGTTGTGTGAAAATTGTATATATTATAATTATGTTGAATTGGTTCATAGTTCTTTTCAGGTTTGCTGTATCCTACTTTTCTGTCTAGTCATTCTTTTAATTTTGAGAGTTTGATATTGAAACTCCAACTAAAAATCTTAATACTTATAAATAATAATTGTAATATTTAGTAGAACTGTGTAACTTTGTTCCATATTTTCCAAGTCTTCTCTAAATGTGTCAACATACTTTCATGATTTAAAAAAGAAAAAAATTATAGGTATTGCTTTTCTTGGAGATATACTGTGCAGTTTGGAATTACAACATTCTTAGATCTTTTAAAATATTTTTAATGATAAAATAAGTTTAGAATAAATGGTTTGTACACAGCAAATACTAAGCATAGGCATATTTCCACTAAAATGACCTCAACTGGATACTTTGGGCTGCTTATAAAAACAAAGTCTCACAAAACAATTGGAAAATAAAATTTTAAGACTATTTACAATAGCATCAAAAAAGCAGATATCTAGAAATAAACCTAAAGGAAGGTGCACAAGATTTCTATTATGAAAACATTGCTAAGGGGAAAACCTAAATAAATGGTTGTATATCGATACATCATGTACATGGATTGGAAGATTCAGTATTGTTACGGTGTAAATTCTCTTTAAGTTGATTTATAGGTTCAATTTCATCCCAGACTCCCAGCAATTGCATGTATTTGTGTGTGTGAATTGATGAATAGTTTCAAAAATCTACATAAAAATGGATCTTAGAATAGCACAAAGATTTGGGGGTTAGGGAAATAAAAACAGAGTTGGAAGACTTATATTATCAGATTTTGAGATTTACTGTAATTAAATCAGTGGAATTGGCACAAAGATACTCAAATATACAAGTGGAACACAATAGAGAAATTAGAAATAGGCTGATTTATGACAAAGGCCCACCTGTAATTTAGTGTTTTGGGGGAGCTTTGAGTTTTTCCGTAAGTAGTAATGGAGTACTTGGATATCCCCTATGGAAAAATAAATGAACCTTGACTCCTACCTCATGTTGTATACAAAATTAATTTGAGGTGGTTCATGTCTGTCTCTTATACACATCTAGATGTGTATAAGAGACAGTTGTTCGAATCTTTAAAAATTTTACATGAATTCTTTATACAATAAAATCTTTAAACTCCATCTGTCATATGTTAAAAATACTTTCTCTGTTTGCCTTTTTCTCTTAGCTTTTAAAAATTCCCTTAGTTTACTATCTTATTCCTTTTGATTTCTATTCTTAGATTTAAAATATCCTTATAAGAAGGTTGAAAAAAATAGTTCCTATTCTGGTTTTGTTTCCTATGGTTTGTCTTTAAATAGTTGACTCTTGCATATATACAGATCTTTTCCTATGCTGTCTTCTAGATGTTTTACAGTTTCAGGTTTTACATCTAGACCTATGATCCATTTCAGGTTAAATTTTCTTTGTAATGTTAGGTAGGGATCAAAGTTCATATCCACATGGTTATCCACTTGTTCCAGAACCGTATCTCAAGAACACTATTCTTTCCTTATTGTCTCATGTATCAACTTTGCTCTGAACTCCAGACTCCTTTATTCAGCAGTTTATCTGACACCTGCACTTGAATGTCTGAAACACACTGAATGTCTGAAACACTAAAACTGCAGGCCAAAACTAAGCTCCATAACATTGTTCCAATTTGGTCTTGGTCTTCCTCATTTCTGTAAACAGTGAAGCCAGTAGTTCAGGACAGAAACTTAAAGTTATCCTTCGTACCTTTCTCCTCTCAGGGCAGATGCAATCTGTTGACTAAGCTTGCTGATTCTGTTCTTAAAGTATACCCACAATTTCACTATTTATCTTCATCTCCACTGCTGTCCTGGTGGCTCAGCTGGTAAAGAATCGACCTGCAATGCAGGAGACCTGAGTTCAGTCCCTGGGTTGGGAAGATCTGCTGGAGAAGGGAACCCACTCCAATATTCTGGCCTGAAGAAGTCCATGGACAGAGGAGCCTGGCAGGCTACAGTCCAGGGGTCTCAAAGAGTCAGACACGACTGAGCAACTTTCTCTTCACTTCCACTGCTGTCTTATCCAAACCATCATTATCTTTTATCTAGATTATTTCAGTAGCCTCCTAACTAGCTTCTGTTTTTTGCTTTTATTGCCCTACACTCTATTCATATTATAGCAAACAATGAGATTATTATTAAAATCAGATGTTGTTTTATGTCTATTCAAATCTCTGCAGTGTCCCTCCGTGTAACTCACAATAAGAGACAAGAAAGTGGAGCAGAAAGTCCTACGTGACCGTGTTACTTTTCCCGTCTCATATCTGTGAGGTCGCTCCATTGGTCATCCTGTTGCAGCCTCACTTGCCTCCATGGAGTTCCTGGAACGTGCTAGCTGTGGTTCCTCCTCAGGACCTTTGCATTTTCTGTTCTTCGTGCTTGGGATGCTTCATCCCACCAAGATTCTTCCTAGTTCGTGCCTCATCTCTTAAAATCTTTCACAAGTGCTCGCCTCAGTGAGCCTTCCCATCACTACTCTACATGAAACGCCACTCCCTCCCAGCTCTTGGTGCTGCTGCGTCCCTTCCCTGCTGCTCTTTCCGTTATCACATTCTGCTCACAGTTGTGTGACATCCCCACGGTTGTGTCACATGAGACTACAAGGTCCAGAGGCAGAGGTTTATCTTTCTTACTTTCTTCTATATCCCCAGTATGAAAAGCAGTATTTGAAACACAGTGAAAACAATCACTCAGTAATTATTTTCTGACTGAACTAGAAAATTACTCTTTTTTTTCTAAAATGCTAACCAGTTCCTCTGAATACAAGATATTTGCCCAACTATCATTCTAGTTGTAGGGATAATCATGATACTTTGTTTCCTTATGGAAAATATAAAGATACTTAATTTAAGTACGGAATTTAATTTTAGTCTTGTAAACCTCTAAGTATTACTTTAAGTATAATTTGAGAACTACTCACATTAGACCTCTTTAATCTGGAATATTTTGTAAACCTTGGCTTGGTTGTAGTGAGATATTTGTGATGACCTAACAGCCTGAATCAGAAGCAAGTAGCTGATAAATTATAGGTGTTACATGTTCTAACAGCTCGTGATTCATAGTCTATGGAAACTTAAATAGAATTTGTATGCTGCTGTTGTGTGAAAATTGTATATATTATAATTATGTTGAATTGGTTCATAGTTCTTTTCAGGTTTGCTGTATCCTACTTTTCTGTCTAGTCATTCTTTTAATTTTGAGAGTTTGATATTGAAACTCCAACTAAAAATCTTAATACTTATAAATAATAATTGTAATATTTAGTAGAACTGTGTAACTTTGTTCCATATTTTCCAAGTCTTCTCTAAATGTGTCAACATACTTTCATGATTTAAAAAAGAAAAAAATTATAGGTATTGCTTTTCTTGGAGATATACTGTGCAGTTTGGAATTACAACATTCTTAGATCTTTTAAAATATTTTTAATGATAAAATAAGTTTAGAATAAATGGTTTGTACACAGCAAATACTAAGCATAGGCATATTTCCACTAAAATGACCTCAACTGGATACTTTGGGCTGCTTATAAAAACAAAGTCTCACAAAACAATTGGAAAATAAAATTTTAAGACTATTTACAATAGCATCAAAAAAGCAGATATCTAGAAATAAACCTAAAGGAAGGTGCACAAGATTTCTATTATGAAAACATTGCTAAGGGGAAAACCTAAATAAATGGTTGTATATCGATACATCATGTACATGGATTGGAAGATTCAGTATTGTTACGGTGTAAATTCTCTTTAAGTTGATTTATAGGTTCAATTTCATCCCAGACTCCCAGCAATTGCATGTATTTGTGTGTGTGAATTGATGAATAGTTTCAAAAATCTACATAAAAATGGATCTTAGAATAGCACAAAGATTTGGGGGTTAGGGAAATAAAAACAGAGTTGGAAGACTTATATTATCAGATTTTGAGATTTACTGTAATTAAATCAGTGGAATTGGCACAAAGATACTCAAATATACAAGTGGAACACAATAGAGAAATTAGAAATAGGCTGATTTATGACAAAGGCCCACCTGTAATTTAGTGTTTTGGGGGAGCTTTGAGTTTTTCCGTAAGTAGTAATGGAGTACTTGGATATCCCCTATGGAAAAATAAATGAACCTTGACTCCTACCTCATGTTGTATACAAAATTAATTTGAGGTGGTTCATGTCTGTCTCTTATACACATCTAGATGTGTATAAGAGACAGTTGTTCGAATCTTTAAAAATTTTACATGAATTCTTTATACAATAAAATCTTTAAACTCCATCTGTCATATGTTAAAAATACTTTCTCTGTTTGCCTTTTTCTCTTAGCTTTTAAAAATTCCCTTAGTTTACTATCTTATTCCTTTTGATTTCTATTCTTAGATTTAAAATATCCTTATAAGAAGGTTGAAAAAAATAGTTCCTATTCTGGTTTTGTTTCCTATGGTTTGTCTTTAAATAGTTGACTCTTGCATATATACAGATCTTTTCCTATGCTGTCTTCTAGATGTTTTACAGTTTCAGGTTTTACATCTAGACCTATGATCCATTTCAGGTTAAATTTTCTTTGTAATGTTAGGTAGGGATCAAAGTTCATATCCACATGGTTATCCACTTGTTCCAGAACCGTATCTCAAGAACACTATTCTTTCCTTATTGTCTCATGTATCAACTTTGCTCTGAACTCCAGACTCCTTTATTCAGCAGTTTATCTGACACCTGCACTTGAATGTCTGAAACACACTGAATGTCTGAAACACTAAAACTGCAGGCCAAAACTAAGCTCCATAACATTGTTCCAATTTGGTCTTGGTCTTCCTCATTTCTGTAAACAGTGAAGCCAGTAGTTCAGGACAGAAACTTAAAGTTATCCTTCGTACCTTTCTCCTCTCAGGGCAGATGCAATCTGTTGACTAAGCTTGCTGATTCTGTTCTTAAAGTATACCCACAATTTCACTATTTATCTTCATCTCCACTGCTGTCCTGGTGGCTCAGCTGGTAAAGAATCGACCTGCAATGCAGGAGACCTGAGTTCAGTCCCTGGGTTGGGAAGATCTGCTGGAGAAGGGAACCCACTCCAATATTCTGGCCTGAAGAAGTCCATGGACAGAGGAGCCTGGCAGGCTACAGTCCAGGGGTCTCAAAGAGTCAGACACGACTGAGCAACTTTCTCTTCACTTCCACTGCTGTCTTATCCAAACCATCATTATCTTTTATCTAGATTATTTCAGTAGCCTCCTAACTAGCTTCTGTTTTTTGCTTTTATTGCCCTACACTCTATTCATATTATAGCAAACAATGAGATTATTATTAAAATCAGATGTTGTTTTATGTCTATTCAAATCTCTGCAGTGTCCCTCCGTGTAACTCACAATAAGAGACAAGAAAGTGGAGCAGAAAGTCCTACGTGACCGTGTTACTTTTCCCGTCTCATATCTGTGAGGTCGCTCCATTGGTCATCCTGTTGCAGCCTCACTTGCCTCCATGGAGTTCCTGGAACGTGCTAGCTGTGGTTCCTCCTCAGGACCTTTGCATTTTCTGTTCTTCGTGCTTGGGATGCTTCATCCCACCAAGATTCTTCCTAGTTCGTGCCTCATCTCTTAAAATCTTTCACAAGTGCTCGCCTCAGTGAGCCTTCCCATCACTACTCTACATGAAACGCCACTCCCTCCCAGCTCTTGGTGCTGCTGCGTCCCTTCCCTGCTGCTCTTTCCGTTATCACATTCTGCTCACAGTTGTGTGACATCCCCACGGTTGTGTCACATGAGACTACAAGGTCCAGAGGCAGAGGTTTATCTTTCTTACTTTCTTCTATATCCCCAGTATGAAAAGCAGTATTTGAAACACAGTGAAAACAATCACTCAGTAATTATTTTCTGACTGAACTAGAAAATTACTCTTTTTTTTCTAAAATGCTAACCAGTTCCTCTGAATACAAGATATTTGCCCAACTATCATTCTAGTTGTAGGGATAATCATGATACTTTGTTTCCTTATGGAAAATATAAAGATACTTAATTTAAGTACGGAATTTAATTTTAGTCTTGTAAACCTCTAAGTATTACTTTAAGTATAATTTGAGAACTACTCACATTAGACCTCTTTAATCTGGAATATTTTGTAAACCTTGGCTTGGTTGTAGTGAGATATTTGTGATGACCTAACAGCCTGAATCAGAAGCAAGTAGCTGATAAATTATAGGTGTTACATGTTCTAACAGCTCGTGATTCATAGTCTATGGAAACTTAAATAGAATTTGTATGCTGCTGTTGTGTGAAAATTGTATATATTATAATTATGTTGAATTGGTTCATAGTTCTTTTCAGGTTTGCTGTATCCTACTTTTCTGTCTAGTCATTCTTTTAATTTTGAGAGTTTGATATTGAAACTCCAACTAAAAATCTTAATACTTATAAATAATAATTGTAATATTTAGTAGAACTGTGTAACTTTGTTCCATATTTTCCAAGTCTTCTCTAAATGTGTCAACATACTTTCATGATTTAAAAAAGAAAAAAATTATAGGTATTGCTTTTCTTGGAGATATACTGTGCAGTTTGGAATTACAACATTCTTAGATCTTTTAAAATATTTTTAATGATAAAATAAGTTTAGAATAAATGGTTTGTACACAGCAAATACTAAGCATAGGCATATTTCCACTAAAATGACCTCAACTGGATACTTTGGGCTGCTTATAAAAACAAAGTCTCACAAAACAATTGGAAAATAAAATTTTAAGACTATTTACAATAGCATCAAAAAAGCAGATATCTAGAAATAAACCTAAAGGAAGGTGCACAAGATTTCTATTATGAAAACATTGCTAAGGGGAAAACCTAAATAAATGGTTGTATATCGATACATCATGTACATGGATTGGAAGATTCAGTATTGTTACGGTGTAAATTCTCTTTAAGTTGATTTATAGGTTCAATTTCATCCCAGACTCCCAGCAATTGCATGTATTTGTGTGTGTGAATTGATGAATAGTTTCAAAAATCTACATAAAAATGGATCTTAGAATAGCACAAAGATTTGGGGGTTAGGGAAATAAAAACAGAGTTGGAAGACTTATATTATCAGATTTTGAGATTTACTGTAATTAAATCAGTGGAATTGGCACAAAGATACTCAAATATACAAGTGGAACACAATAGAGAAATTAGAAATAGGCTGATTTATGACAAAGGCCCACCTGTAATTTAGTGTTTTGGGGGAGCTTTGAGTTTTTCCGTAAGTAGTAATGGAGTACTTGGATATCCCCTATGGAAAAATAAATGAACCTTGACTCCTACCTCATGTTGTATACAAAATTAATTTGAGGTGGTTCATGTCTGTCTCTTATACACATCTAGATGTGTATAAGAGACAGTTGTTCGAATCTTTAAAAATTTTACATGAATTCTTTATACAATAAAATCTTTAAACTCCATCTGTCATATGTTAAAAATACTTTCTCTGTTTGCCTTTTTCTCTTAGCTTTTAAAAATTCCCTTAGTTTACTATCTTATTCCTTTTGATTCTATTCTTAGATTTAAAATATCCTTATAAGAAGGTTGAAAAAAATAGTTCCTATTCTGGTTTTGTTTCCTATGGTTTGTCTTTAAATAGTTGACTCTTGCATATATACAGATCTTTTCCTATGCTGTCTTCTAGATGTTTTACAGTTTCAGGTTTTACATCTAGACCTATGATCCATTTCAGGTTAAATTTTCTTTGTAATGTTAGGTAGGGATCAAAGTTCATATCCACATGGTTATCCACTTGTTCCAGAACCGTATCTCAAGAACACTATTCTTTCCTTATTGTCTCATGTATCAACTTTGCTCTGAACTCCAGACTCCTTTATTCAGCAGTTTATCTGACACCTGCACTTGAATGTCTGAAACACACTGAATGTCTGAAACACTAAAACTGCAGGCCAAAACTAAGCTCCATAACATTGTTCCAATTTGGTCTTGGTCTTCCTCATTTCTGTAAACAGTGAAGCCAGTAGTTCAGGACAGAAACTTAAAGTTATCCTTCGTACCTTTCTCCTCTCAGGGCAGATGCAATCTGTTGACTAAGCTTGCTGATTCTGTTCTTAAAGTATACCCACAATTTCACTATTTATCTTCATCTCCACTGCTGTCCTGGTGGCTCAGCTGGTAAAGAATCGACCTGCAATGCAGGAGACCTGAGTTCAGTCCCTGGGTTGGGAAGATCTGCTGGAGAAGGGAACCCACTCCAATATTCTGGCCTGAAGAAGTCCATGGACAGAGGAGCCTGGCAGGCTACAGTCCAGGGGTCTCAAAGAGTCAGACACGACTGAGCAACTTTCTCTTCACTTCCACTGCTGTCTTATCCAAACCATCATTATCTTTTATCTAGATTATTTCAGTAGCCTCCTAACTAGCTTCTGTTTTTTGCTTTTATTGCCCTACACTCTATTCATATTATAGCAAACAATGAGATTATTATTAAAATCAGATGTTGTTTTATGTCTATTCAAATCTCTGCAGTGTCCCTCCGTGTAACTCACAATAAGAGACAAGAAAGTGGAGCAGAAAGTCCTACGTGACCGTGTTACTTTTCCCGTCTCATATCTGTGAGGTCGCTCCATTGGTCATCCTGTTGCAGCCTCACTTGCCTCCATGGAGTTCCTGGAACGTGCTAGCTGTGGTTCCTCCTCAGGACCTTTGCATTTTCTGTTCTTCGTGCTTGGGATGCTTCATCCCACCAAGATTCTTCCTAGTTCGTGCCTCATCTCTTAAAATCTTTCACAAGTGCTCGCCTCAGTGAGCCTTCCCATCACTACTCTACATGAAACGCCACTCCCTCCCAGCTCTTGGTGCTGCTGCGTCCCTTCCCTGCTGCTCTTTCCATTATCACATTCTGCTCACAGTTGTGTGACATCCCCACGGTTGTGTCACATGAGACTACAAGGTCCAGAGGCAGAGGTTTATCTTTCTTACTTTCTTCTATATCCCCAGTATGAAAAGCAGTATTTGAAACACAGTGAAAACAATCACTCAGTAATTATTTTCTGACTGAACTAGAAAATTACTCTTTTTTTTCTAAAATGCTAACCAGTTCCTCTGAATACAAGATATTTGCCCAACTATCATTCTAGTTGTAGGGATAATCATGATACTTTGTTTCCTTATGGAAAATATAAAGATACTTAATTTAAGTACGGAATTTAATTTTAGTCTTGTAAACCTCTAAGTATTACTTTAAGTATAATTTGAGAACTACTCACATTAGACCTCTTTAATCTGGAATATTTTGTAAACCTTGGCTTGGTTGTAGTGAGATATTTGTGATGACCTAACAGCCTGAATCAGAAGCAAGTAGCTGATAAATTATAGGTGTTACATGTTCTAACATCTCGTGATTCATAGTCTATGGAAACTTAAATAGAATTTGTATGCTGCTGTTGTGTGAAAATTGTATATATTATAATTATGTTGAATTGGTTCATAGTTCTTTTCAGGTTTGCTGTATCCTACTTTTCTGTCTAGTCATTCTTTTAATTTTGAGAGTTTGATATTGAAACTCCAACTAAAAATCTTAATACTTATAAATAATAATTGTAATATTTAGTAGAACTGTGTAACTTTGTTCCATATTTTCCAAGTCTTCTCTAAATGTGTCAACATACTTTCATGATTTAAAAAAGAAAAAAATTATAGGTATTGCTTTTCTTGGAGATATACTGTGCAGTTTGGAATTACAACATTCTTAGATCTTTTAAAATATTTTTAATGATAAAATAAGTTTAGAATAAATGGTTTGTACACAGCAAATACTAAGCATAGGCATATTTCCACTAAAATGACCTCAACTGGATACTTTGGGCTGCTTATAAAAACAAAGTCTCACAAAACAATTGGAAAATAAAATTTTAAGACTATTTACAATAGCATCAAAAAAGCAGATATCTAGAAATAAACCTAAAGGAAGGTGCACAAGATTTCTATTATGAAAACATTGCTAAGGGGAAAACCTAAATAAATGGTTGTATATCGATACATCATGTACATGGATTGGAAGATTCAGTATTGTTACGGTGTAAATTCTCTTTAAGTTGATTTATAGGTTCAATTTCATCCCAGACTCCCAGCAATTGCATGTATTTGTGTGTGTGAATTGATGAATAGTTTCAAAAATCTACATAAAAATGGATCTTAGAATAGCACAAAGATTTGGGGGTTAGGGAAATAAAAACAGAGTTGGAAGACTTATATTATCAGATTTTGAGATTTACTGTAATTAAATCAGTGGAATTGGCACAAAGATACTCAAATATACAAGTGGAACACAATAGAGAAATTAGAAATAGGCTGATTTATGACAAAGGCCCACCTGTAATTTAGTGTTTTGGGGGAGCTTTGAGTTTTTCCGTAAGTAGTAATGGAGTACTTGGATATCCCCTATGGAAAAATAAATGAACCTTGACTCCTACCTCATGTTGTATACAAAATTAATTTGAGGTGGTTCATGTACCATATGCGAAAGATAATAAAACTTCTTGATGAAAACATAGGAGAAAGTCTTTATTACCTTATAGCTGACAAAGATTTCAGAAAGCACTAACTACAAAAGAAAAAAATTTGTAAACTGAACTTCATAAAATTAAGAGTTTCTGTTTATCAAAAGATACCATTAAGAAAATAAAAAGGCCAATGACAGACTGGGAAAGATATTTACAATAAACATATCCAACAAAGACTTCATGTCTAGTATATATATAAAGAGCTCCTTCAAATCAATAAGAAGACAACCCATTTTTTTTTTAATGGGGAAAACAACAGCACTTCAGAAATACGGGTACCAAAATGGCCAGTAAGTGTATGAAAAATGTTTCAATATTATTACTGATCAAGGAAATGCAAATTAAAATCGTAGTGAGATGCCACTTAAGCATCTTACTAAAACAGCTGAATTTTAAAAAACTGACAATACCAAGTCAGTGAATTCTCACACTTGCTTGTAGAAGTATTAAGTCTGTATGTCCATTTTGGAAAACTGTTTGCTTGGATCTCCTAAAACTAAATGTATGCCTGTCTTAAGATCCGCTTCTAAATGTATACCCAAGGAAAATGAGTAATATGTCTATCAGAAGACATTTACAACAATGTTCACTGCATAGTAAATTTATCTGTGACAGATCAAAAACTACAAGCAATCCAGTGACAGCCTATCGGTAGGAGAACGGATAAACAAACAGTGCGGTGTATTCACTTGTGGATACGTTACGCATGAGTTTTTTTAAAAAAAAGAGTGAACATATACCCAAAAAAGCCGTACAGGTGTGGTTGAGTAAAAGAAGCTACAGAAGGGTACAGGTTACATGCACAAGGGAACGTGCTGATTGATTCTATTTATGTGACGTTCAGGAACAGGTGGCAGTAAAGTGACAGAAGTCACAGCATCATCATCTGGAGTTGGGGCTGGGGTTGCCCAAGGGAGCCTCTCAGGGCACTAGAAATGTTCTAAGTGTTGTATATCTGTAGATGAGTGGGGGTTACAGCTGTACAGTTAAGACTAATGTACATTACACACTTGATATAATTTATCTTAGTAAAAAGGAAAACATAAATTTATGTTAAACAGTTTAGAATTAGCTGATGTAATTAAAATGGACAGCTGGGTAACTTTTATAGGATAACCTAAAAAAAAGCCAAAAGACATACACTGTAAAGGTTTTGTAACTCTTGGAAGATATTAATTCATTAACATTTTGCTGATTTTTCTTTTTTTTCTTTTCAGCCCCTGACCTTTTTGAGCCTGGGAAATGCTTACCTTGCTCTGAAGAATATCAGTGGGGCGCTTGAGGCCTTTAGACAGGCTTTGAAATTAACTACCAAATGCCCAGAGTGTGAGAACAGCCTGAAGCTGATTCGCTGTATGCAGTTTTATCCTTTTCTGTACAACATCACCTCTTCTGTTTGCAGTGGTAAGCAGCCGTTAATCCCAGCCAAATAACAAGTTCAGTCGTGATTCCTGTTTTGATCATCAGGACACAGAAAATCATTTTCTTAATTTTCCCAAGGATTTTACTTAACTAGCATAATTCTAGATACATAGAAAAGAAGTTCACTCATCGCTTTCTGTATAAATACTCTGGAGCATTTAGCTTATTAATTCTCTCCCAGAACTCTAGTTTGAGAAAGGCTGATCAAAGTATATTATTCAGTTGGGATTGATTAGCAGTGAGGTTTTTTTCCCTCTCAAAATCTCTGCTTTACAATAACTGATATTTATGGCAAAGGAAATTTTTTTCTGCCATGAATTCAAACTGTGTCATGAGATTTGAAGCAGTGTTTCTATCCTCATTCAGTGAGATACAGCCCCTTGTCTTTGAGTGAAGGTGATGCAGACCTTTCCTGCACCTTAGAATAGTCACCTGATATGAAGTGGCATCCGCTGTGCATCCTTCTCCTTTCTCCCACCACCACCATGCACATATAGACATACATGCATTGCAGAAGTGTATCTACCTGGGTCAGAAGTATTTGAGTTAGTATCTGAGTTATTGTAGATTTATCAGTTAGAACTCCCTAAGCCCTGGTGGCTCAGACGGTAAAGCGTCTGCCTGCAATGCAGGAGATTCGGGTTCGATCCCTGGGTCAGGAAGATTCTCTGGAGAAGGAAATGGCAACCCACTCCAGTATTCCTTCCTGGAAAATCTCATGGATGGAGCCTAGTAGGCTACAGTCCATGGGGTCGCAAAGAGTCGGACACGACTGAGCGACTTCACTTCAAGAGTTCCATGGTATTTTTTTTCTTCAATACTTTTTATTGAAGTACAGCTCATTTACAATGCTATACAGCATTATATAGCAAAGTGATTCAATATACATATATATATTCTTTCTTATATTCTTTTCTATTTATGGTTTATCATAGGATATTAAATATAGTAGTTCTACAGTATTTGATTATTTACTTGCTTAATCTTTACTAGGAAGAGGAAAAGTGAGTTTACCTTGAATTGTGAGTGGTGCAGTTATATACATATGCTTCCTCAGCACCTTGCTTTTGTAGAGCACACAGTAGCTGCTCTGTTAATTTTCTAATTAGATCCAGCATTTGACCAGAGGACTAGTCCGGCTCCTTCTATCAGATATTTTTTTAAGTGACACACACTTTATTAGGTAACTTGTCTAAAAGACATCGATAATTACCAAATTTGGCATCCAAATTGATTTTCTTGATCCACTTTACCACACTACCGTAGGATTTTAACGGAAGGCAGTTGGTCGTTTTAAATATCAAAGCCCAGTTTTCTGGTGAAGAAACAAAATCTCTCAGCAGCATAACTCCATAGTTCAGTTGCACATCAGTGCTGAGCACTGTCTAAACTACAGTAGAGTTTCTGTGTGACTGTCGATGCCCCGAGACAGTGTTTTAGCAGGCAGTGTAGTGCAGTGGCTAGTGCTAGAGTGGTACGGATTCATGTTGGAGCCCTGGTTCTGCCATTACTGTCTTTCTATTCCCGGTAAAGTATGTCCTAATCTGTAAAATGGAAGACAGTAAAATCTCATATACTTTTGGGAAGAATTAAATGAGATTATTTTCACAGAGTAGGTCTTACGTAAAAGTAAGCCATGGAAATTCATGATGAATGCAAAATATGACTCAAAAGGTTAAGAATCTTCTTGTGTAATTCTAGAAAATATGTTGTGTTCTTTAAAATTTTGTGGTCATCCAAGGACTGCCTTATAAACAGATTTTCAGTTTTTTCAATGAGCTGCTTATATTAATAGATTATTTTCTGTTTACTTACTCTCATCTCCCTCACCTCTCTTGCTTCTT
>SJYC01048387.1:0-18206 GCA_006408675.1 Madoqua kirkii | reverse complement strand
TCTTCTTCCATTCCTGTCAGATTTTGCTTCTCGTATTTTTAATCTCTGTTATTAAGTGTGTATACATTTATTATTACATTTTCTTGCTGAATTGATCTTTTTATATCCTTGAAATGTTTTTCTTTCTCTATGATAATATCCTTTCCTTGAAGTCTACTTTGTCTTCATACTAATGTAGCCAAACTATCTTTTGATTAGTATGTGCATTGTGTATCTTTTTGTTCCTTCTACTTTAAATCCGTGTCTTTAAAAACTACATATTTTGTAAGATAGCTGTGGTCTGTTTTTCTGTACAGTTTGAAAGTCTCTGACTTCTAAGTAGGGTCTTTAGAATTTTTACTATTTATATATAATGTAATTATATATGTGGGGTTGGTTTTTAGACTCTTACTTTGATGTTTTTCTGTTTGTACAATCCATCTTTTTTTTCTCTCTTCTCTGTCTTTATATTGATTGTTTTAGTATTTTATTTTATCTCTTTAGTCCAATTAACTATATGTTCTCACCTTTTTTCTTAATTGTTGCTTTTGGGTTTTCATTATATATAATAGCCATTTTAATGTATTACATCTACATTAAAATGATATCATGCCAGTTCACTTTTAATGTAAGAAACAGAAAAACACACTTATATTTTCCTCTTCCATCCATTGTGCTATTGATGTATTGATTTTACTTCTGTGTATGTAATAAACCCTACAGTGTGTTGTTGTTATATTTATTTAAAGGGTTAATTATATTTAAGATAAATATTAATGAGAAAATATTTCACAGTTATGCATTCATAACTATCATTTCTGGTTCTGTTCATTGTATAGAATTAAGTTTCTATCTTACAGCATTTTCTCTTAGCCTGAAGAACTTCCTTTAGTGTTTATTTTTGTGCTGGTCTGTTGGCAATGATTCTCTAAGCTTTCATTTTACAGAACTTTTTCACCATATTTTTTTAAGTTATTTATTTATTTATTGGCTGCATCGGGTCTTTGTTGCTGTGCAGACTTTCCTCCAGTTACAGTGAATGACGGTTACTCTCCAGTTGCAGTGCATGGGCTTCTCATTCAGGTTGTTTCTCTTGTTGAGGAGCACAGGCTCTAGGGCCTGGGGCTTCAGTAAGTTGTGGTTCTGGGCTCCAGAAGCTATTAATATGTGCTCAGTTGCTCAGTCTTGTCTAACTATTTACAACCCCACGGACTGTAGTCTGTCAGGCTTGTCTGTCCATGGAATTTCCCAGGCAAGAATACTGGAACAGGTTGCCATTTCTTCCTCCGGGGGTCTTCCTGTCTATTATCATTTTTGAGAGATATTTTGCTGAGTGTAGAATTTTAGGTGGGTCTTCCCCTCACTGTCATCATTTAATATTGTTATTTACTTATCTTCTTGCATTTTTTTTTAAATTTTCATTGGAGTATAGTTGATTTACAGTGCTGTGTTAGTTCTTGCATTGTTTCTGATGGGAGGTCGATAGTCAATCTTGTTCTCCCATATATGTAACATTTCTTTTTTCTTTGACAGTTTTTTAAGATTTTTTTTCTCTTTCTTATGGATTTCCAGTAATTTGATATATCTTATGGGATTTTGGTGTTTAACCTACCTGAAATTCATTGAACTTCTTCAACTGTAGAATTATAGCTTCCATCAAATTGAAATCAGCCTTATTTCTTCAAGTATTCTCCTGCTGTCTTTCTGAGATTTAAATAATGTCCATGTAAAACCATTTGATAATTGTCCCATAGGTCACTGAGGTGTGTTAATTTTTCCCATCCTTTTTCTCTCAGTACTTTAGTTTGTTTTTCTTGGTTTTCATTTTCCAGATTTTTCAGGTTAATTTGCAAACAGTGTATGATTTTGTTAAGGTATATCATATGTTTTGCTATATGTATACTTGTGAAATGACTACCACAATCCGGCTAATTAACATACTCATCAACTCACATAGATCCCTTTTCCTTTTTTGTGTCTGTATATGATGGGAGCTCTTAAGATCTGCCTTCTTGGGGACTTCCCTGGCAGTCCAGTGGTTAAAACTCTATGTTCCCAATGTAGGAGGCACGAGGTCAATGCCTTTTTAGTAAATTTAAAATATATAGTATGCTATTATTAACTATATTCACCATGATGTATACATTAGATTGCTAGAACTTACTCATCCTGCATAACTGAAATTTTGTTCTCTGTGCTTCAGTATTGATAGTTTTTCTTGCTGTGTCTTCAAGTCAACTTTCTTCAAGTCAATGTTAACTTTCTACAATGTCTAAACTTTTAATTTGCAGTATCTAATTCTATTTAGGAAAATCATTTCAGGTATTGTGTTTTTTAGCTCCATGAGGTGTTTTGGTTATTTTTTTAAGTGTCTTCCATTTCTCTCCTCATCATTTTTCATGTTTTCTTTTATATCCTTGAATGTATTTATAATCTCTGTGTTAAAGTACTTATCTGCTAATTCTATTAATTTGACATTTTTGAACCTGTATTGGTTGAAATTTTTCTTCCTGGTTTCAGTCACATTTTTTTTCTCTTCTTTCTTAAGGTGTTTTGGTTATTTTTTTAAGTGTCTTCCATTTCTCTCCTCATCATTTTTCATGTTTTCTTTTATATCCTTGAATGTATTTATAATCTCTGTGTTAAAGTACTTATCTGCTAATTCTATTAATTTGACATTTTTGAACCTGTATTGGTTGAAATTTTTCTTCCTGGTTTCAGTCACATTTTTTTTCTCTTCTTTCTTTTTTTTGCTTTTCCACATTTCTAGTAACTGATTGAGGAGAAGGCAATGGCACCCTACTCCAGTACTCTTGCCTGGAAAATCCCATGGATGGAGGAGCCTGGTAGGCTGCAGTCCATGGGGTTGCGAAGAGTCGGACATGACTGAGTGACTTCACTTTCACTTTTCACTTTCATGCGTTGGAGAAGGAAATGGCAGCCCACTCCAGTATTCTTGCCTGGAGAATCCCAGGGATGGGGGAGCCTGGTGGGCTGGCGTCTACGGGGTTGCCCAGAGTCGGACACAACTGAAGTGATTTAGCAGCAGCTGCAGCAGCAGTAAGCAGTAACTGATCGAATGTTGGACATTGTAGATTTACATAGTTGAGTATTTGGATTTTGTTTTCTTCCCATAAGTGTTGTGTTTAGTTTTGATAGGCAGTTATTTGCAAATCAGACTCATATTTTGAACTTGTTTTTAACCTTTGTAGGGAAGGTCTAGAAGGTCTAGGTCCTTTAGGAATAGTTTATCTCTGTCATTGAAGCATGGTTCTTCTTGACTCTCTCCTGTTTGTCCCAGCTGTCCAAAAGGTTTCTTCATATTGTGTGGTCAAAGCTAGAATATCATCCAACCTTGTGTGAGCTCTGAGAATTGTTAAGCTTACAGGAGTTCCTGTAAAGGAAAGCTGTCTCTTTTCTTTTTACACCAAACATGGATTTTCCACACCAGATTCTTCTCTGATTCTCTGTGGACACCAACTGGCGTCTTAAAGTCAATTCAGTTCTGACACTAACTATCCCACAGTATAGGCTCAGTACCACAGGACTGCCCTCAGTTTAGACACCAGTCTCAAGTAGTCTGTCCTCATATTAACCACTGACTTGGTTACAAATTGAGGGTTCCTGTGATCCTTCCTCAGGTTCAATAATTGGCTATAATGGCTCACAGAACTCTGGGAAACACCTTACTTAACTGTTTTCCAGTTTATTATAAAGGATAGTCTATGTTACTATAAGTATAGAACAATAGAACAAAATTTAATGTTTATACTCTATGTTATTATAAAGGATATAAGTAAATAAACCAGATGAAGAAGTTGGGGCAAGATCCAGGAGGGTCTTACAGGTTTCTGCCCCAGTGGGATTTGGGGTTATAACTTACCTGGCATGTCGATATGATCATCAAACCAGGAGTGCTTCAAACCTCACTGTTTAGGGATTTTTATGGAGTCTTCATCACATAGGCATCCAGTCCTTCTCTATTCCCTGGATGACAGGGTATGGGACTAAATTCTAAGCTTCTAATCTCGGCTTGATCTTTCTGGTACAAGGCCCCTATATTGATATTATATAGGATCCTACACGAGTTGGAGGAAGGCATTTTTAAGGAGGAAGACATTCCTGTCACCAAGGAAATCCCAAGGGACTTAGGAGCTCTGTGTTAAGAACTGCAGTCAGAGACCAAATATATGTCTCATTATATCACATCTTCCTATTTGTTGTTGCCTGATTATTCTTATGGAGTCTCATTTTTAAATTTTCTTTCCCCTTTCTTTTCTTCTCTTTTAAAACTTTTTTATTTTTACTTTTTTGTTGTTTTTGTTTATTTTCTTTCATAGTCTCATTTTATGCATGCAAAGATAAGGAGTATTCACCCAAACTCAAGGGAACCTCTGTCCTCTGGCACTCTTCCTTACAAATCTCAACTGCATCAGCCTCTCTCAGCTCTGATTTCTGTCTCATAAATCAGCTGACTGTCATGCTCTGCTGGGATTCCCTTCTCTGTACTGCTGTTCAGAAAGCCCTCCAGGCAAAAAGCCTGGACAGCTATGGAGCTCACCTTGTTTGTTTCTTTTTCTGAATCACAGTTTTTCATTGCCTGTTGTCCATCATCTGAGAACTTTATTTCATAGTCTGTCAAGTTTTCTAATTCTTTATGGTAGGAGGGCACGTTTGGTAACAGTTACTCTATCATGACTGAAATTAGAGGTCCCTTCTGATTCTGTCCTTTTGAGCATTTCTTTACTATCTTGCATACTAAAATATTTCAAGTATAAGAAAGATTATACTTCTCTGATCCTGGAATCAGTCATTTCTCCAAGAACCTTTAGTTTCTCTTATGAAGAATAGTATTTGGAAACCAAGATTAGCTCTCAGACTATTCATTGCTCCTGGAGTATTGCTGCTTCTAGGTATTCTCAGTCAACAGCTAAACATAAACAGTAAATCTATATGTGTGTATGTATTCACACAAACACTTTTATAAGTATTTCCATATCTGTGCATATATGTTATAAAACCATGAGTTCATAATGTTGGCACCAATTTCAGTATACCTCAGATTCTTTCCATGAAAGAAAGGGGCTTTCCCCTTTCCATGATTGTAAATACCTTCTCTATCAGTTAAAAGGGCTTCCCAAGGGGTGCAGTGGTAAAGAATCTGCCTGCCAGTATAGGAGATACAAGAGACATGGGTTTGATCCTGGGTCGGGAAGGTCCCCTGGAGAAGGAAATGGCAACCTACTCCAGTATTCTTACCTGGAAAGTTCCATGGACAGAAGAGCCTGGTGGACTACAGTCCATGGGGTTGCAGAGTTGGACATGACTGAGCACACAAACATATCACATCATAATCACATCAGTTAAAAACTTGGCTCCTGTTATTCTCAATATATTTACTTATTTGTTCAGTGAAACAAGTCTCCCTACCATACCGGCTGTCTTCTCCACGTGTACCTCTGTATATTACCTATCCTATTACTGACTATATGAGCACTCCAATATTCTCTCATGCCTTCAGTTACTTGCTTGATGTAATTATGCTACAAAGGGAAAAGAAGAGAAAGTAGATAAGAGTAGGTTGTGAATCACTGTTCTATCTTGCAATTGTTCTTTAGTCCATTTATTCATTGACAAATATGTAAAGACCTGGGGAAGCAAAGGCTACCTAAATATATAATACCCCAGCTCTCAAGAAACCAGCATTCTAGTGGGAAATATTAAAAATAGACAAATAATTGCAATACAGTTTGTTAAGTGCTGGAATAATGTAAGCACAAGGTATGTTATATCATAAACTTACAGGTTAGAAAAATTTTTTCCAAGTTAGTTTCCATGGAATACTATTTTTCTTTTTTTTTTTGGCCACTGCTGCCTGGGATGCAGGATCCTTAGTTCCTCCACCAGGGTTCAAACCTCTGCCCGCTGCAGTGGAAGCATGGAGTCAACCACTGGGCCACCAGGGAAACCCCTGCATTGATGATAGGAAGTAGATAGCATAAGCTTCCCTCGTCAACTGTACGTAGGGAAAGTTGCATTAAATAAAGTTAAGTAAATTTCTTTACTATAGGACTTCTTTACACAATTAAAATAAGATATTTCATGAATCTTTATGCTAAATCTCTCAGATTGAAGTGACCACACAGCCCTTACTTTTGTCTGTGAAACATCTTGTGGGGAAAAGTGTTTCAGGGAATATATTTTGTGTAATATAGATTTATTGTTTTTCAGTCACTCATTCATGTCCGACTCATCAAGTTGCCTCAAGAAGTTCACTCTCTAGCACTGATGAATAATTTCTCACTTTTTATGATTTTATAAATTTTGTTCATCATATGCTTTATTGTCAATTATTACTATTTTTTAATCTGGAAACATTTTCTTTTCTCTCTTGATTATTTCTCAGGACCTTTTTTTAGCTTTCCTGTTTTCTGGGTATAAACATTTTCCCTGGAGTTGGACTTTGTCATTTTGTCTATAGCAGCTTACTGAAATTGCTTCAGTGAATAATATATGCCAAGAGTTAGCAAACTTTTTGTTAAAAGATTGGATAGTAAATGTTTTAGGCCTTGGGGGCTACATGCAATCTCTTCTTTTGGCATATATATATATATTTTTTTTTTTTAATAACCTTTTAGTGTGGAAAGATCATTCTTAGTTTGTAGGCTTAAAAAAATAGGCCCTAGTTTCCAATCCCTGATCTATACTATCTTTCGGAAAATATCTTTTACATTTTACTACCTGTACTAGATGTCCTTGAAAAAGATTCCATGTTAAAAAAAATTTGGCCAGTGTTGTTTCTTGTTCTCTTGGGGATTTATGAGGCCTATTATATTAAAGATGTAAAAAAGCCCTTTTGTAAGCTTTCTTCTCCTTTGAGCTTTGTGAGTTTGTGTGGTGTGTGTTTGAATTACATACTTGTATTTCGTAGAACTAGTTTCTCTGAATTCTAGCCTATATAGAATTTCTAGATTATCTCTTGGTGATAATAATTTATAATTAATCACAGATACATTTTCATTATTTTCCTATAAATTTACTACTTTTTCTGTACCTACTAAAAATTTCTATTTTCAGTTCAGTTCAGTTCAGTCGCTCAGTCGTGTCCAACTCTTTGTGACTCCATGAATCGCAGCACACCAGGCCTCCCTATCTATCACCATCTCCCGGAGTTCATTCAGATCACATCCATCAAGTCCGTGATGCCATCCAGCCATCTCATCCTCGGTCGTCCCCTTCTCCTCCTGCCCCCAATCCTTCCCAGCATCAGAGTCTTTTCCAGTGAGTCAACTCTTCGCATGAGGTGGCCAAAGTACTGGAGTTTCAGCTTTAGCATCATTCCTTCCAAAGAAATCCCAGGGCTGATCTCCTTCAGAATGGACTGGTTGGATCTCCTTGCAGTCCAAGGGACTCATTTTAAGTCTTTATTGAATTTGGTAACAATATTGCTCCTGTTTCATGTTTTGACTTTTTGGCTGTGAGGCATGTGGGCTCTTAGCTGCCCCACAGGGACCAGCACTCCTGCCTTGCCAGGTGAAGTCTCAAGCCCTGGGCTGCCAGGGAGTGCCTGCATGAGCTGTAATGTCTTGCATCGTGTGAATGATCCTGGTTGTCTTTGCAGTATTTCTGTATTTTTAGCATCTCTTTACTATTTACCTAAATCTTATCTCCTTTGATAACTTGTTCCATTGCCTGCTAGTTTTAGCCTGTGATCTCCTACCTAAATTTCTGTAGACTTATATAACTTGTAGCTTAAAGCAATTTTACTTGGAGTTCAGAATTGGAAGAAAAAAAAAAAATCCTGCATTTTGCTGCCCTCCTGTGGACTATCCGAGATATGCTACCGGCAGTTAAGGAACTTTGCTTTATCACATTCTTGATGAGAGTTAGTGAAGATATATGCTCTAAAAAAGAAAGAAAGATACAGTCTGAAACACATAGTTTTTAAAGTGTCTACATTTTTATATTTCTTTACTTAAAAGGCTTTAATTATTTCGTCACCAAACAGTCCTTTGTATCTATGTGGTGGTGGCAGGGAGGATAAGAAAGTGCCCTTTTTATGAATTGAGAAGCAAAGGTGAGGATTTACTCAAGTCAAAGAGCCAGTCATTGGTAGCACAGAGACTGAAATCTGAGTCCTCTGCCTTCCAAGGCCTCATGCATAATTTTATCCCCAAATCATAAACTAGTACACTTCTAAGGCTGAAAGAATTCATATTTGTAGATTCTTAAATCATTTTATGAAAGTATAAAACTGCATTTCTTGTATCACCCCCAAAAGAGATACATACATCCCTATATAAAACTTGGATCTGAGCTGTATTATGGGGGACAGCCATAATGAGCCCTAAAAAGCACACCTAAAATGGTCCTTTCAGTTTAGCATGTCACTTTGTTCCCTCTGAATTTTGCATCATTAGATTGCTATATAACCTTGGGCTTCACAGAGAAGATCTGGTTGCTGTACTTGTGGTACTATTTAATGAGACAGTAAAGCCTGAGAGAGGAGCATGCTTAGGGAGAAAAAGAAGTTTGGTTTTAAACACGTTAAGTTTCAGTTGCCTACTGAGTGTTTAAGTGACGGTATTGGATAGGCAGTTGGATGTATAGCAACTACTAGCAACTACTTATCTGTTGCTATACACAGCTGTCATTGTGGTCAAGGAAGAGCCTCAGGCTAGAGATGAAAATTTGTGAGCCATGGACCTATGAATGTTTTTAAAGCCACAAAATTGGATGATGTTACCTCAGTGATTGTATAAAAAGGAAAGTACATCAGTGATTGATTACTAGGCATTCCAGCTAACATTTAGTGGCCAAGAAGAGGAAGAACAGTACAGGAGTAGCCAATAAGATAAGAAAACCAGGCAAGTATTCTGTTCCAGAAGCCGAGTGAAGAAAATGTTTCAGGGAGTGGTTAATTATATTATCATCATTCTTACGGTATGTAGGGGTATCCTATGAGCTTGAGTTGGATGAAGACGGAGTAAAGCGTTGGGTTTTGGAACACAGAGGTCACTGGCAGTCTTCTCAAAGTTTTTTTAATGGTTTGTGGAGGAGATGAGGAGGTGAAGATGGTTAGCAACCCTTCCAAGAAGTTTTGCTATGGTGAGGAGCAGAAAAACGGGATAGTTTGCTGGACGGGGATGTGGGGTTGAAGATATTTGGTCTTGGTTTTATTGTTTTAAACATAAAAGGTACTCCATTGTGTTCCTATGGGAGTGATCCAGTAAAGAGGAAGTAATTGAAGATGCAGAAAAAATTATAAAAGCAAAGCTCTTGGATAAACAAAAGGGGATGGGACCCAAGGCACAAAGGTAGCATAGAGGGGGTCCTTAGATTGGAGAAGGTACAGCGTATTATAGGTAGAGATGTCGGTACAGTGAGGCCTCTGATGACTTCTCAGTGGAATAAGAGGCCGTTGTCAGATGAGTGTGAAGAGGGGCAGGGGAATTTGGAGATAACACTAAGAGAGGAAAGGCCTGAAAACACTAGGCTAAAAATGTGAATTGACTTTAGAGGTTTCTAATTTCGGTAACTGGGTAATTATCAGTATCATTAATTAAGAGGAGGAATGTGGAAAAGAAATTATCCATGCATTGATGTAGGGCTGGAAAATGAGTTCCGTGGTAGACGCGTTCATTTTGAGATGCCACTGGTTCCATCAGAAGGTTCATAGTGAGGAGAAAAAAAGAAAATACTAACATTTAAGGAGCAGAGCCAGGGAAAGAGTGAATAAAGAGAGGGGCCCGGGAGAACCAAGAGGGAGTTAGGTCTTGAAGGTGAGAGGAACAGAGGATTTGAGAAGGAAAAAGAAATTAACAGGATGCTCTGTATTGGTTCCTAAAATGTGGTACAGATACCACCAGAGGCACACAGGCTATTAGGTGGTACTGAGTAACATGTTTTAACTTTAGTGTTCGTGACTTATTCTAATTGGCATTGGAAGAATTATATATCCAGCACATCAAACCTGTCATTCTTAAAAAGTGATACTTATTTTCCCTTTTAGCATAAATTGTTGTAAGATTAAACAATGAGTCCATTTAAAGAAAAACATTGCATAAATAAAGGTACTGGTACCTATGGAAAAATTGTAACAGTAATGGATGAGTGAATAGTGTGAAAAGCTCTGGGTTTAACAGTTTAGAAAATCAGTTGGTGATCTCAGTTTATCAAAAGTATTTTCTGTACAATAGCAAGATATCTATACTAAAATAAGAATAAATTCTAGGATAATAGAAATATTAAAGTGAGCATTCTGTATACAGTTGGATTAATTTTGGAGTTAATGGCATGATTCTAAACTATATAACTTGTCAGTATGTAACTAAAATAACTTTAAAGCAAATAGTTACTGATACCAAGAATCATTCTTTAGATAACGTATAAATAGTAGTGGTGACTGCAGCCATGAAATAAAAAGACATTACTCCTTGGAAGAAAAGTTATTACCAACCTAGACAGCATGTTAAAAAAAACAGAGGCATTATTTTGCCAACAGAGGTCCGCCTAGTCAAGGCTGTGGTTTTTCTAGTAGTCATGTATGGATGTGAGAGTTGGACTATAAAGAAAGCTGAGTACCAAAGAATTGATGCTTTTGAACTGTGGTGTTGGAGGAGACTCTGGAGATTCCCTTGGACTGCAAGGAGATCCAACCAGTCTATCCTAAAGGAAATCTATCCTGAGTGTTCATTGGAAGGACTGATGTTGAAGCTGAAACTCCAATACTTTGGCCACCTGATGCAAAGAGCTGACTCATTTGAAAAGACCCCGATGTTGGGAAAGATTGAAGGCGTGAGGAGAAGGGGACGACAGAAGATGAGATGGTTGGATGGAATCACAGACTCTATGCACGTGAATATGACCAAGCTCGGGGAGCTGGTGATGGACAGGGAAGCCTGGCATGCGTGCAGTCCAAGGGGTCGCAAAGAGTTGGACACAACTGAGTGACTGAACCGAACTGAAGAAAAACTTTTTAAAAATTCACTTGTTATGAAAACATGAGAAAGTAGGTGAAAAAAACTGAAAAATTTGGCAGGTTCATGAAGAAGTAAGGCATTTGTCAGGAGGGTATTCTAAGCCCCTGTACGTAAGAAACAGGGCGTGGCTTTATTCTGTCTCTGGGACTGTGGGACTGAGTCCCTGCAGCTGGGCTGGGTTGCTCTAGGAGGACTGAGAATGGGAGCAGCAGCTGTGGGCCCCTTTAGACGCTGCAGGGGCACTCCCTGAAGTCAGCTTCGCACCGCCGCTTGTCACTCAGTTATAGGATGCTTTTCTTTAAAAATAAGAAGTTGCAAATTTATTAAGATAATCCCTTTGAGTTAGAGAGTTTGTAACAACTTCAGGTGTGTGAATGGTCTTTGCCAGTGTTAGGGTGGCTATCTTGCATGTCCAAAAGAAAGTGAGTTTATTTTTGAGTTTGTAAATTAAGTCTAGGTCATGTAAATTAAGTCTTCTTCCTTTCTGCTGTGTATGTAGTGTGGAAATAACCCACTGGAAGGCATTGTTCATCATATTTTGTGATCACTTCTCTGCAGATAGGGTTGGAAAGTTCTCCTGAGACATCACTCTTTGTGTTTAGGCTCCATTCTGCATCAGGAACTTTTTCTAACACTCACATCACTGAGGTCACAGTGATGGTACACACCTGCAAGAAAAATGGATGAGCAAGACGGGGTCTGTTTTATCCAGCCCTCGTTAATTCCTGAACAAGATGCGTTTGACGTGGTTTGTCACTGTAGTACATGATAGGAGCTGAAGGGGGCTAACATCTTGTTATGAATACTTTGTGTGAAGGAAGTTAGGCAGGTTCATTGGCTGCTATCTTTCTTTCTGTATCTTCAGTATCCATTCATGGTAGCAGATGTTTTGGGGAGATTTTCCAGTTTGTGACGTTCAGCTTTGCTATCTCATATAGCAAGCATTTGCATGACTCTTCCCCATTCAAAAAATTATTTTAGTTGGCAGAACTTTCTCTCCCCCCGCCCCCTCACACACATATACTACAAATCCATGCTATGTTAGAGAGGGCTTTTTTTTTTTAGTGACCTATACCTCAGAAATATCAATAATCTCAGATATGCAGTGACACTACCCTTATGGCAGAAAGTGAAGAGGAGCTAAAAAGCCTCTTGATGAAAGTGAAAGAGGAGAGTGAAAAAGTTGGCTTAACATTCAGAAAAGCTTCAGAAAAGCTCAACATTCAGAAATAGATGGGGAAATAGTGTCAACTTTTATTTTGGGGGGCTCCAAAATCACTGCAGATGGTGACTGCAGCCATGAAATTAGAAGTCGCTTACTCCTTGGAAGAAAAGTTATGACCAATCTAGATAGTATATTCAAAAGCAGAGACATTACTTTGCCGACTAAGGTCTGTCTAGTCAAGACTGTGGTTTTTCCTGTGGTCATGTATGGATATGACAGTTGGACTGTGAAAAAGGCTGAGCGCCGAAGAATTGATGCTTTTGAACTGTGGTGTTGGAGAAGACTCTTGAGAGTCCCTTGGACTGCAAGGAGATCAACCCTGGGATTTCTTTGGAAGGAATGATGCTAAAGCTGAAACTCCAGTGCTTTGGCCACCTCATGCGAAGAGTTGACTCATTGGAAAAGACTCTGATGCTGGGAGGGATTGGGGGCAGGAGGAGAAGGGGACGACCGAGGATGAGATGGCTGGATGGCATCACGGACTCGATGGACGTGAGTCTGAGTGAACTCTGGGAGATGGTAATGAACAGGGAGGCCTGGCGTGCTGCAATTCATGGGGTCGCAAAGAGTCAGACATGACTGAGCGACTGAACTGAACTGAACTGATACCTCAGAAAATTCTTTCTGTACATTGTGAACCAACTAGTTGAAATGAATTACTCCGGTGGCTCAGCTGGTAAAGAATCCGCCCACAATGTAGGAGACCTCGGTCCAGTCATGGCGTGCTGCGATTCATGGGGTCGCAAAGAGTCAGACATGACTGAGCGACTGAACTGAACTGAACTGATACCTCAGAAAATTCTTTCTGTACATTGTGAACCAACTAGTTGAAATGAATTACTCCGGTGGCTCAGCTGGTAAAGAATCCGCCCACAATGTAGGAGACCTTGGTCCAGTCCCTGGGTTGGGACGATCCCCTCGAGAAGGGAAAGGCTACCCACTCCAATATTCTGGCCTGTGGAATTCTATGGACTATTCCATGGGGTCACAAAGAGTCAGACATGACTGAGCAACTTTCACTATTCACCAGTTTTGGAGTTCTTATTTAAAATAGTGAGTACCACGTACTTAAACCCCTTTACAAATATAACCATTGAATGATTTTTTTTTTTAACCTCAGTTCTGTGGCCTAATGGAAATACAGTAGTTGGGCTGATAATCACTAGAAAAGAGCACTGGTAAGATTTAAAATACTCAGGATTGAGGAAACCTGGCATATACATGTTTGTGGTTCATATATGTGCTGGTTTGGGTTTTTCCTCCCTTTTTTTCTTTCATTGTTAGTTATTACTAGTAGTTGAAGTTGTTTCATACTAAACTGTTGTGTTCTTTGATCAAGAAAATCTCAGTAATCTGTTACTTTTTCTTAGCCATCAAAGTTTATTTAATTATGATATTTAAAATACAAGAGAAATTTAAATCAGAATTCTTAGCTGTTGAAAATAACACAGCTTTGGATTTCTCTTCTCACTTAGTTGATTTTTATAACAACAAATCTAAATTTGACATTCAGAATTTGCCACTGTCAAAGCAGTTTAAGTTTGCTTTAGCTGTCAGGCATTACTTAATAACCCAGTCAGATCACAAATATCCAAAGTGATGAATATTAAAAAAAAAAGAAAGCATATCACATTTTAGGAGAAAGAGTAGTAGCAGCTGACAGGGAGTGTGGTGTTAATCAAGTCTTCTGATTCCTGAAACACCTGTGGTAATACAGCCAATTTCCCTTGATGACATGAAATACAACTACAGGAAAATTGAACCAAACAAGTCACCATCTCTCACTGTACACTGCCTAAAACCCATAAATGTTAAAGATTGGGAAAGAGCAGAGTCCTGGAAAGTATATTATTATGTGCCAAGTGGCAACTGAGGTGAATGCCTCCCATTTTGTTTGGCGACATAAAGCAAAAGGAAACGGCATCATTTATTTTTCTAATGCTTTACACTTGACTTACAGTACGTTGCCATATGGAAGCATCAGGGGCTTCTAATGGTAGGTCCCTCGCCCATTTTGTGTTTCTCTGTGCCTCCATTTGTATTACGAGGAAGAGGACCAGAGTTAAGGTCTGTTGACTTTTTCACTGATTTTTTTTCCCTTGACACCAGCAGGTGACTATAAACACTTTCAGCATGAGAAAAGAGAGGTAAATATAAACGAGAAAGGTTGTGAGTAGCTAGGAAGTTTCCTAAGCCACCTGTGTTCCCTCATCCGTACCCTCTGTGTATAGGCTTATTCTAGGTATTAAGAATTGAATGAAGCCAACTTACTACAAGAGTCTGTGGTTGACTCGAATAGGGCTGCTTAATTTAAGCTCACTGACAACACAGAGACTTTAATATCATTCTCTCTCTTGCAGCGTCAGTGGCAGTTGTAGCAAACCGTGACACGTGACGCACGATGATGCTGTTGTGCAGCCTGTTTTCTCTCCCACATACAACCCGCTTTCCTGGCTCCATGTGTTTGCTTGTGTCGTTCTCAGTAGGTTTCCCCCATAACTCTCCTCATGCCCTCCTTCCCTCCCCGAATACAAATTCTAATCGTGCCCATCCCACTTCTGCCATGCGCCTCACCGGATCCCTTAATCATAAGCAGTGCGTGAGCAGTCGTCCCACCTGTGACTCTCCTTCAGCTCCTGTGACTTGCCGTTACAGTTATTTGTGTAACTTCTTGAGAGCAGGGACCATTCCTTTTTTCATTTCCATATGCTGGCCCATGCATTCCACACCCTCCTCCCAATGTTTAGCGCTTAGAATGTGCTCATATGGCAAATTATCTAATGGCGTTTCAAGTTTGAGCTACTGAGAATACCTGGTAATAGAGGGTAATTAGCTATCCACAGAACATTTTCTGCCATACATGTATTAAGGCCTGCAGCTCCCACACCATAGGAGGGGGCAGAGGAAAGGAATCACATTGTCTCGCTTGTCCACTATAAGATGACACATCTCATAGGTAGCTTGTATTTTCCCACCTCCTGTCTGCACTGTTTTTAATGAAAATTACAAACAAATGTCCTTGTTGACCCTCATTGAAAAACTAACATTCATAAATAAATCAGTAAGTGTGAGAAATCTATTGGATTTGTTTCCCCAACATTCTTGCTCAAACCCATTTCCTTAGGCTGAAGTAAAACAGATTTTTAAATTTAATAGTAATAATAATGGTACCTATGACAGTCAACTTTTTTATGTAGTTGCTACATGGGGAAATCTTTCCTAGTAAACTTAATGTTCACATTCCCTTGTTTAGGGATCCAACCTAGTCTTTCCCATTTCTGGAGGAAATACAGCATTGGAGAGCTTAGATTCCATCATGGGAACCGTTTCTTAAACAGCTTACTGCGTGTCATGGAGCCTGTGTCTCAGCTGATGCCGACTTTGCACCCTACACTTTAACCGCTTAGGGAATGCCACGTGGCAGGACAAGGAGACCAGATTTGTAGCTCACTCTCCTCCTCCTTCTCTAAAGGAGGCAGGGCGTATAGGTCTGTAGAAACCAGTACAGATCAGATTCCCCCACCGTGTGTGAACAGTGTCCCCCAGGAATTTAACTCTAGAATGTACAGTAGAAAAGAGTTTCTCTCTAACCTCCCGCACCCTGGCTGTCATTTCATTTTGAGGTCACATACTTGCCTTCGCTAGTTTTTCTTTTTTAAACTCACTTCTGACTCATTCACCTCACCATGAGGGAATGCCTATATAATCCTGAGGTTGCTGATTTCAGGTCTTTAATATGATCTGTTTTCTCTCTGGCAGTTAAGGTCAGCCAGTACATAGCCATTACTTTTAAACCTCCTGCAAGAATGTTATTCAGCTGCTGAATGAGAACAAGTCTGAGCCCTTGCAGCTGTTGAAATGCTTTCTCTCATCTTTCTGAGCAGAGGGCAGCCCAGGGTAGAAGAGGCGAGGCAGGTTCTCTTGGCTCAGGGTCACTTAAATTCAAGGAGTTCTGTGTGCTTATGTTCACCGTGGTTTCAGCAGTGGTGTTTACTCAGGCTCCTCATATTGTTGAGCAGTAGCTTATCGATTTCAGGTAAAGAACCTCGATGCAGAGAAGAGAGTCAATTTGCCCAAGTTCACATGGTAAGGCTGTATCTAGGCAGGATGTGCGTTCATGCCATTGAATGTGCTTTTAGAACAAGGTCTATAAGACTTTGAGGTAGAAATCATAAGGAATCCATTTGCAGTAAGGCTTCTTACTTCTTCACTATTAGCTGTCACTCAGTGTGGTCCCAAGCCCCACATGCCACCCACAGTTAAATTTTCCTGATGGTATTTTAAAGTAATCTTTGTAAAGAAACTGTACTCCAATAAAATTTAATTTAAAAAATAATAATCTTCCTTAGCAATGGTGATTAACTCACAGATACACTTTTGTCCACTTCATAATTTATCTTACCATTTTTCCTAAAAGATAGATATCTTACTAGAGAAATAAATAGAAAATTAGTTACTTGCTTTTACAAAATTCTGATGCCTCAGTTTTATAGCATTTCTTTATTATAACCCCAAAGAATCCTAAGGAACCCTAAAGGATTCCTAATCTACCCAGGAATCTCTACCAATTTATGAGATTCAAAAGAGAAGAATTCTTTTTAATAAGTAGGTGGTTTCCCAACTCCAGTTGAAAAATAATCTTCTAAGATCTTTGTAAACAGAATTAACAAGAAAAAACAGGAGATTTCTCTAACCCTAGTCATGATAGGAGTTCCTGAGAACTTAGTTTACTCTGAAAATCTGTTTAGCCACAGAATAAATTGTGCCTTTCTCCCTTAGGAGACTTAGGCTTAGACATGGTGTATTAAATATTTAGTCGTTTTCCAGAATACCCTTGTAGGGGAGGTTAATATTAATAACCCAATTTATACAGGCAGTGCTCTAACTGCACAAAAAAGGATGTTGATAAGTTTAAGATCTCATAGTTGTTCCAGAGCCAGAAATACTCTCTTTGAAGTTCCACGCTTAGTTCAGTCAGTTCAGTTCAGTCGCTCAGTCGTGTCCGACTCTTTGCGACCCCACGGACTGCAGCACGCCAGGCCTCCCTGTCCATCACCAACTCCCGGAGTTTACTCAAACTCATGTCCGTTGAGTCAGTAATGCCATCCAACCATCTCATCCTTTGTCATCCCCTTTTCCTCCCGCCTTAAGTCTTTCCCAGCATCAGGGTCTTTTCAAATGAGTCAGTTCTTTGCATCAGGTGGCCAAAGTATTGGAGTTTCAGCTTCAGCATCAGTCCTTCCAGTGAATATTCAGGACTGATCTCCTTTAGGATGGACTGGTTGGATCTCCTTGCAGTCCAAGGGTCTCTCCAGAGTCTTCTTCAACACCACAGTTCAAAAGCATCAAATCTTCAGCGCTCAACTTTCTTTATAGTCCAGCTCTCACATCCATACATGACTACTGGAGAAACCAGCCATAGCTTTGACTGGACGGACCTTTGTTGACAAAGTAATGTCTCTGCTTTTTAATATGCCGTCTAGGTTGGTCATAACTTTTCTTCCAAGGAGCAAGCATCTTCTAACTTCATGGCTGCAGTCACTATCTGCAGTGATTTTGGAGCCCCAAAAAATAAAATCTCTCACTGTTTCCATTGCTTCCCCATCTGTTTGCCATGAAATGATGGGACCAGATGCCATGATCTTAGTTTTCTGAATGCTCAGTTGGTATTGCCTTACCCTCTCTTGCTTGTGTGCATGCTAAGTTGCTTCAGTCGTGTCCAACTTTTTGCAACCCTATGGACTAAAACCCGCCAGGCTCCTCTGTCCCTGGGATTCTCCAGGCAAGAGTACTAGAGTGAGTTTCCATGCCCTCCTCCAGGGAATCTTCCTCACCCAGGAATTGAACCCTCACCTCTTATATCTCTTGCATATCCTCTCTTAATTCTAAGAAAAACCAGATTGCCAGGATTTGAATTGGGTGCTAAATTTTTTGCAAGCAAATATAGAACATTAAGCAGAGGAAAGTGTTCCCATTTTCCATCTGGGACCTTGTTATCCAAAGCATTTCATGAAGTCCCA
>SJYC01048386.1:0-22542 GCA_006408675.1 Madoqua kirkii | reverse complement strand
GGCGGGGGGCCCCCCCCGCCCCTCAAAAAAGCCTATCATGGTTAGTGTAAGCCACAGAATCTCCTCATTTTTGCATCAGCAAGAAATAATAGCCATATGCACAGAAGATACTTCTTACTTTTTAGGTATCTTTCCATTTTTCCTTCTTCAACATTTCCTTGTATTTCTTTAATGAGAACATTATCTCTACCTTTGCTGAGAAGACAAGCAATATTTTTCTTATATAGGCAACTGTTTTCAGTTCCTCTTTAGCTGGAGTAGACCTGTACTATAGTCCAAAGAACAGATAAGTTTATTTTTTCTGAAGTTCTTCAGTTCTGCCTCCGGCAACTGGAAGGAGTCATTCAAGAATTAGGCAGTATGGTGTTCTGTGATTAGACTAGTTAATCTTGGAAATCACACCAGAATACTAAACCAGTCTGTTTTTAACCATCAACCTAAGAAAATTCATATCAACAGTTGTAATTTTTACTTGATCATTTTGATTTTGCCTACTTCCAAGAAATAGTTTAAAATAAACTTCTTATTCCCTTAATTCTCCTATTTTTCCTGGATCCCCTTTTATACTCCTCCCTCAGAGGTGCTGCCCCGATTTCCTGCGTTGGAGGGCAGGACATTCTTAGAATTCACGAGGCTTGCTTCAGGAGGGTGTCTACTTTAAGGTCATGCAGAAGGACTAATTTTAGCTTCAGGATCTTATGCATATCATATCTTATAAATGACCTATAAAGCATTTTTAAATGTTTCAGACATTTAAAAAGATGAAACCAATTAAATTTTTATAATAGAGGGTGGGAGAGAAAAATAAGAGATGTAAAGGTTGGAGGACAAAATCAACTGCAGAAAACACAGCTAGGATTTCACCGGGTCCCAGTGTTAAATGGCTTGTGCTTTTGCTTTACCCAGCTTGAGTCGAGGTGAATAATGCTTTAGAGGCAAATTCACCAAAATTAAAGACAGAGAACATTCACCAGGAACAGTGTATGTTTTAAATGATCAGTATCATTGTCATCGTTTTCTTTCCTCTCTGCTTTTAATAGTCATGCTTATTTATATCCTAATTAAGAATTGCCTCTAAAAGACATGCTGTTCTTCACAGTAAAGTTCAGACAGCTGGGTGTATGGCGTTGTTGTCATTGCTTTGTTTTATTTTAATGCTCGTGTGCTTGATTTCCCACATTTGCCTACACGGGCTCAGTGGTGAAGACAGAAGTGGAGGCAGCTCAGCAACCTCTGGCCTCTCCGGAGAATCTGAAGAAAGCAAGCAGCTGCCGTTGCACTTATGGCTCCTTCCCTGTAGCCCTCCAGGGCCCGCACATTCTCCACCCTTCCATCTCTGTCAGATTGTACTTCGCATGGCCTCCCAGTCACAAACGAGAATCCCTATTCCTGTTGCTTTGCTCAGCACGTGATTCCTCCCTATCTAGAATGCCAACTTCTTGACCTTTTTTTTTTTTTTTTTTTTTAGCTTAAAGAGGTAGTATTGACTGGGGGAAGCCAAGAAGCTTTGTAGTAAAAGAGAAATGATTCATATCCCAGATCTACCACTTACTTATATTTGACCTCAGACAAGTTACTTAATCTCATGGAGCTCAGTTTCTTTGTAAAATTAACAATGTTTCATAGGGTGTTTTTGAGGCATAAGTGGGGAAAAAAATGCAAAAGTACTGAAGAAATACTGGTGCCCTTCCTTGTAATTCCCTGTTTAAAGTTGTGTTTTTAAGTCCTACGTATCCTTCACAATTTGAGATCTACCCACTCAAAGCTCATGCTCTGAAGCACCTGCTGGGCGCAGTAGACCAGTTCATTAGTGTTTGTTGTCTTTCTTTACTGTCTCCTCAGGTTGCTTGTTAAATTTCTTGAGAGCTAAAGCTCTCTTGAGACAGAGAGTCTTCAGTTTCTGGCGTAGCCTTGTTGAAAATAGCCTCAGATGTATGATAGTGTAGAATTGGAAAGTGGAAAGTGGCTCCCAACGTATGCAGTTCCCCTCTCTCTAAACTAGTAAGTTGGGAAAGGCTTTGAGTCCTTTATGTTTTTTCGGTACAATGAGGGAAATGACTGAGTAGCGGTTTCCGAAATTACAGAATTTGAAGGGGAGTCATCAGAACCAGAAAGACTTCTTGTATTCCCGTTGCTACAAAGACAGCTTGATTGGGCACATACATCTCTTTGAGGCAACATTCTCTTTTAAAAGAAAAAAAAACTTCTAGAATATGTTTGGATGTTCTGATAAAGGAGAAAAGTTACTTATACACTCTTATTCAGAGAAGTATCCTGTAATAGGAATGTAGGCTTCCACTGAGTATGCGCACATGGAACATGAGGAGACCTGTTCAGCCAACCAGATCTCCTCCAAAGACACAGCAGTCTAGTAATACATTCCTCTTCCCAGAGAATGACTATCAAGTGGAGCTAGATAGTGGCTCTTTATCTCTATTAACACATGGTTCCCTAACAAGGTCAAAGCTCTTTGACTCCTGGGCAAAACTGTATCAAGAGGTCATGCTTATTCTGCATGTCAGAAAGTATTAGGTTGGTACAAAAGTAATTGTGGTTTCGGGCCATGAATTTTAAATTATTACAACTAGGCGCAAACACATCTTTATTAATCAAAATAGGAACCATTACAATCAACACATTTTTGCCAATGAGGAAAAGTTTGTTTATTCCTGTAGCATAAAAATCCGTGCTTTGGGATTTGACAAACTCTTGGAAAGCATTTTCTGCCTCCTGCTGGTTGTGGAAGCATTTTCCCTGCAAAAAGTTGTTGAGATACTTGAAGAAGTGGTAGTTGGTTGGCTAGAGGTCAGGTAAATATGGCAGATGAGACAAAATTTTGTAGGCCAGTTCACTCAACCTTTGACGCACTGACTGTACAGCGTGCAGCTGGGCGTTGTGACAAAGATTAGACCCGTTCTTTTGACCAATACCAGCTGCAGGCGTTGCAGTTTTTGATGAATCTCATCGATTGGCTGAGCATACTTCTCAGATGTGATGGTTTCACCAAGACTCAGAAAGCTCTATTAGATCAGATGGGCAGCAGACCACCAAACAGTGCCCATCACTTTTTAGTGCAAGTTTGGTTTTGCAGGTGCTTTGGAGCGTCTTCTCTGTCCAGCCGGTGAGCCGTTCACCACTACTCAGTGGTTAGGGCAGTCATAAAATCCGCTTCTCATCACATGTCGCAATCCGATTGAGAAATTGTTGGTTCATTGTTGTCGCATAGAATAAGAGAAGACAGCACTTCAAAACTATGATTTTGTTTTTGATTTTCAGTCAGTTCATGAGGCACCCATTTATCTAGCTTTTCACCTTTCCAATTTGCTTCAAATGCCAGATGACTGTAGAATGGTTGGAGTCGAGTTCTTCGGCTACTCCTCATACAGTTGTAAGAGAATCAGCTTCAGTGATTGCTTTCGGTTGGTCCTTGACTGCCCCAGTGGCCACTCACTACACTCCTCATCTTCAAGGCTCTCATCTCCTTTACAGAACTTCTTGAACCACCACTGCAGTGTCCGTTTGTTAGCAGTTCCTGGGTCAAATGCGTTGTTGATGTTGTGAGTTGTCTTCTTTGCTATACGACCCATTTGAACTTGAATGAAAAAACTGGTTGGATTTGCTTTTTTGTCTAACATTTCTGTAGTCTAAAATAAATATAAAATAAGCAGTAACTAGGAAGTCATTAGCCAAAAAAAGAAACCATAAAGTGAGAAATTCATATAAAAATGATGAATAAATAAATACATTTATTTAAGAATGTATTGTAATATCAACTGGCAGAGTTAAGCCGTGCAAAACCGCAGTTACTTTTGTACCAACCTAGTATCACACAGTGCTATGATTACATTCAAATGTGACATTTTATGCTTAGATAAATTGTTACTGGGCTTCCCAGGTGGTGCCAGTGGTAAAGAACCTGAAGGTCCCTTGGAGTAAGATATAGCAACCCCACTCTAGTAGTCTTGCCTGGAAAATTCCCCGCCATGGGCAGAAAAGCCTCGCGGGCTGCAGTCCATGGGGCTGCAAAGACTCAGTCACAACCGAGCCAGCACACATACGCTTCCCTTGTGGCTCATATAGTAAAGAATCCACCTGCAAGGCAGAGACAAGGTTCACTCCCTGGGTCGGATGATCCCCCAGAGAAGAAAATAGCAACCCACTCCAGTATTCTTGCCTGGAGAATCGCCCTGGTGGGCTACAGTCCATGGGGTTGCAAAGAGACACATGACTAAGCGACTGACACTTCACACATGATCAAAATTTGTTTCCTAAAGAAAAATAGGCACCTGTGTGATCTGACAGGCACAAATGTGGCTTCTCTGCCACCACTATCCCCCTCCAAGTCCTTGGTTTTTAATTTCTAATCCTTCACCTTTTAGTCTTTCACTTTAAGCTATAATGCAAGAGTGGTATACTCTTCTGCTATAATTCATCTATCTCCAGACTTGTTCAATACTTATCTTTCATTTTTCACCTTCAAAAGGCAAATAGAAGGAAAACCACTTTTTTAATGATGTTTCTGACTTCAGAGAAGTGTTTCACAATCATTCATTAAGAGTGGAAGGAGATCTTGGGACTCCATTCTTAGAGCTTTTTCCCCAAATACTTACAGTAGCCTAGCAGGTGAAACTTGAACTTAAGTGCAAAATCGTGAGTCACAGTTATGACCTGCCTTTAAAGGGCACTTTTCTCCTGTTGAAGAAAAACGCAGCGGTCACCTTTTTGTTCTTCCTGATGCTTGGGGACCTTGAGCTGTGGGACTACACAAGAGAGGTTTCTAATGTGCTCTGTCTGTGTCTCTTGTCATTGAGGTAATTGTCATGCGAAAACCCTGGACAACAGCCATGACAAACAGAAGTATTTTGACAACTCACGGTCCCTGGATGCTGCTGAAGAAGAGCCCTCAGAGGCAGGGACAGAGGAGGACCCTGTGCTGTCTGTTGAGGAATCAGGGAGGGACTCAGATGTCCTTAGGCTCGAAAGTAAGTTGCTTTGACCTGAGCTGTGTTCCTGGGGTAGAATCAGCTCTCAAGCTTGGAGCTTAACTTAGGCTTTTCTTTCCTCTCAAGCGTTTCTTTCTTCCTTGTAACAGTCACTTAGTATCCTGTAGAATCATGAGGGTGACCCCAGATTGGGAGGCAGAAGACAAACTATAATATGAAATTGCTCTTCACGCGTCTTCTCTCTCCGCCTCAACGTCTTCGCTTACTAGAGCCCGTTTGATTTATGCACCAGTCTTCTTCATGTCATGAGTCTATTGAGCAAATCATCAAAAAAGAAAGCACACAGCATTTACACTAACCCAGTAAAATGTAAGATTCGAAATAATGGGCATACCTATCAGGCCCTCTTCTAAAACTCCATTTGATGATCTCATTTTGAGCTGTGCTGTGCTGGAAAGTTCTTAAGATGTATCAGTCTGTTTATAATTATACCAGAATGAGTGACTCCCTAGCACTCATCCTACTCTGAGCTCTCCCTGCCTTTGGAACTCGGCACAGCTCCCCAGCAGGAGCTTTTCCTTTTCCCCTTGGCTTCTGGGGTATCACTTGATCTTGGTTCTCTTCCTGTCCTCAGAATATCTTTTTTCAGTTTCATTCACTTATTCTTTACTTTGTCCTTTTTTTTTTTCCTACCCAGGATCTTAACCTTGGTCTTCTTTTCTTAGTCCCCTCTTTGTTATCTCTTGGCCTTTGAGATACATTGGAGTACACTAGTGTCTCAAAATCTCTACTTTCAGCCAAGACACTCTCTGTGGCCCCAGATCTTCCTTCTGTCTTTTTAGTGTTCTATCTGGATGTGCCACAGGCACTTCCCATGTAACATATCTAAAATTTAGCTTGTCCTCATTTTGTCCTATTTCCTGAACTGCTTCTGATTGCTGTATTCCTGCTTCCTGTGAATGGCACAGCTCACCCAGCCACCACTATATCCAGTCAATCCCTAAGACCTGTTAAACTTCCCATCTCTCTGTCTGTTCCTTCTGTCACTATCTGCATCCCAACTCTCTTCATTTGTGTCTGGGCTGTTAACAGTAGCTTCAGGATTGGCCCCCCCGTATCTAGTCCTTTATTTCAGTCATGTGTGGAGAGAATGAGAGAGGTGGGTGGGTATGTGTGTATGTGAGAGAGAGAGAATACATATAGTTGGTATGCAATTTAAAAAAGCAGAAATAACCTGTTATCAATTTCTTATGTCCAAGGAGTAGTTTCTAAAATCAGACCTGATCCGGTAAGTTGCCTATGCTTAAAATGTTCTATGGTTCTCCATTATCTGTAGTTCTGTGCAGTCGCTCAGTCGTGTCTGACTCCTTGCAACCCCATGGCCTGTAGCCTGCCAGGCTCCTCTGTCCATGGAATGCAAGGACACTGGAGTGGATAGCCGTTCCCTTCTCCAGAGTATCTTCCCAACCCAGGTTTCGAACACAGGTCTTTCACATTGCGGGCACATTCTTTACCATCTGAGCCTCTAGGGAAGCCCACCTGTTACCTGGAGGAAGAATCCAAGTGTCTTAATGTGGGATGTGAGGCAGTTGGCCCTTGATTCTGTCTCCAACTACACTGTCTACTGGTGCTCTGTACCATGGGGAATACAAACCTTCCCCTCTCTCCCTCTCGGGCCGTGCTGCTTGGAGCCCCCGTTCCTTTGCAGAGGCCGGGAAGGGCCCCTCTACACACTGCTTTTCATAGACAGTCCCTGTGCATCTCCAAGTTCAGCTCGAATGTTGTCTTCTCTGTGAAGCTTTCACAAGGGTTGCCAAGAGTTCAGCTGCTTCATTTGCTGTCTTGTTCCTGCTTTTTGTCAAGACACATTTTATAGAGTGTTAAATGCTTGTATGACTTATGTTCCAGCAAGCAATGAGCTTCTTATATATTGTGTCCTATGTAACTTTATATTCCTGTGTACAGTAAATGTTAGAGAAGTGAAATGTGGCCTTTGCCTTCCTGCATAGATTCGATGAACATATCTAGCAATGACAAAATCTTACGTTTCCTTCTAAGTGGTATATTATATATATATATATATAAAACGATGTCTAAGAGAAAGAAGCAAGCTAGACCTCAAAAAGGGATGTTGCGACCTTTACTTCTGTAGGTCTAGAAGCTTAGCTTCATCTCTTCTACCAGGAATCATGGGGCTTTAAGGAAATTAATTTCCCATTTACCTACTCAGAAGAGACTGACTTAAACCAGACGGCCACTTGTTCGTTCACAGTGGGGCTGCACCTCTCGGGGGCCCAGGAGCCTCTTGTCTCTCTGGCATCAGGTACCCACACAGCCACTTGAGCATCATGAGATGGTTTGATAAACTCACAATCAACAAAAATGAAACTGAGTAGTGATAAAGGGCCGTTTTTTCAGTGTACAGAAACTGACACTATTCCAATATGACTCCTTAATGACTGTAATACTCATGACTACCAAATTAGAATCTTTTCCTAGGACAGTTCAGAATAAAACCCAACCAGAATCTTACTGTGTGTCACTCCGTGTTCTGAATACATCATTGCTTGAGGCAGGTAACCTAGCATTTGCGTTTCTTTGGTTCCGTGTTTCCCCCATAGTTCCATCCCGTCCCCCATGCTTGGGCCGCTGCACGGTTGCCCTGTTGCCAGCTCCCTTCAGCAGTCTGCACACAGCCTCTCAGGGTGCGTTGCTAATGTAATTACAGTATGGTGATGAGTCTCACTAGTTTTAGATACTAACGTCTTTTGTTTTTTTAAAAAACCATGTCTGAATTCTGGGAGCACATTCTTCTTTTCTCTAGATGCCGACAAGGCCACAGGGAGCACAGTCATGGAGTACATTACTATGTTGATACCAGCAAGCTTCCTATAGTGTGGCTAGGAGAAAGATTCTATATTTTAATTTAATAGTGTGGTATAGTAAAAGTCAAGCATAGATATTGGAAGTTTTTTTTAAACTCTCTTTTGGGAGGGAAGTAAATGCAAATAGTTAAGCCCTCTCCAGTAACCATAAATTATTATGATAGTTACTACCTTTTTGTGATACTTTATAATTTAAAAATGTGTTATATGTTATGTATTAACTTTGTGAAATAGATATTATCAGCTCATCTTGTGGGTGAGAAAATTGAGACTCAGAGAAGTTAGGTGCCTGGCCTAACATCTTGAGCAGGTGGTGTGGAACTAAAACTCATCCTTGGGCCTCCTGCTTTCAGACCTGTGCCATTTGCCTGTGGGTCTCATACATAGGGGGTTGATAGATTAGAGCTTTATTTTTTAATTTGTAAGGTCATTCTTGAGGAAAATTAGCATTTGCTGTTACCATTATTTTATATATATATATATAAACATTTTAATGTAAAAAAAGTACAAAGACCATGTTAGAATAAAGATAGTCTTCCTCAAAAATGGACAGTTGGCAGCTTTACACCAACAAGTGTGTATCTGGACATACGTGTGTGTGTGTACTTACTATAACTTTAGATACATTTTCTTTTTTTGTTTTTTTTGTTTTTAATTGATTCTTTTTTTTATCTAACCACACCAAACAGCATGTGGGATCGTAGTTTTCCCACCAGGGCTTGAAGCTGTGCCCCCTGCAGTGACATGTAAAGTCCTGACCACTAGGCCACAGGGAAGTCCTATACGTGTTCTGTTTTGTTTCTCATTTTGCTAAGGATTGGTGAAAATTGTGTCACTGATTAACCTTTGCAAAACCAGTGCTTTAATACCTTATTATCTCACCTGAGCCCCTCCCCCGGAAGCCTTATCTGTAGGTTTTATAGTCAGAGATTTTATTATCATGTCTGCCACTTACTAGCTGTTAAATCTTAATCTTGCTGAGGCTTCCTTATCTCAGTAATTTAAAAATAAACCAGAAGGGAGGGGGGAAAAAAAGGCAAGCTTCAGAGTGCTCATGAATATTTTGGGGGGGAAACATTTGTGCCAGGTACTCATACACACATGGAACCCAGTAAATGTTCATTTCTGGAAACACAGGCATTCCTGTGTTTCTGCTGCTTCCTGACTTGAGCCACAGTCCTCACAAGTACGTACAGTATCTGCTCAATGTTCACATCAGGAACGGGGGCCCTGATGTGTTTGCCCAAAAGTTAATAACAGAAACAATTCCTTACTTGCTTTTCTAGTGTCTTCTCCAAATTCTCCGTCTTCTTCTTACTGTCCTAACCCAGCTAAAAGAAGGAAGAGGACCACTTGTGCAAATGAATACTCACTACTGTTTTCTTCTCACAAGTGAATCATTTCCCTCCCTGTTTTAGTCTTAGTGATTTAATCTAAGCCTTTTGTGCTTTCTGATTTCTAGTTTGAAATTTCATGCTGTTGTTTATGCATTAAATCCACAGCTAGCGGAGGATTAAGTCCACAGCTTTGTGCTCTGACTTCAAAAAAGAGATCACTGCCTTTTTTACACTGAAGTATAGTTGCTATACAATATCATGTCATAGATGTATAATATAGTGATTCACAATTTTTAAAGATTTTCCTCCATTTGTAGTTGTTATAAAATACTCGTTACATTCTCCATATTGTACAGTGTATCTTAGTAGCTTATTTTATACTTGTGGCCCAGTAGTCCAATACAGGAGATGTGGGTTCAATCCCTGAGTCGGGAAGATCCCCTGGAGAACTCAACCGCAACCAACTCCAGTATTCTTGCCTGGAGAATCCCATGGACAGAGGAACCTGGCGGACTACAGTCCATGAGGTCACAAAAAAACCAACACAGTTTAGTCACTAAGCAGCGTAACAGCTAATAGTCTGTACCTTTTAATCCCCTGCTCCTATATTGCCCCTCGTTGTTTCCCTCTCCCCACAGATAATGTCTCAGTTCAGTTCAGTTGCTCAGTCGTGTCTGACTCTTTGCAACCCAATGAATCGCAGCACACCAGGCCTCCCTGTCCATCACCAACTCCCGGAGTTCACTCAGACTCAGTCCATCGAGTCCGTGATGCCATCCAGCCATCTCATCCTCTGTCGTCCCCTTCCTCCTCCTGCCCCCAATCCCTCCCAGCATCAGAGTCTTTTCCAATGAGTCAACTCTTCTCATGAGATGGCCAAAGTACTAGAGTTGCAGCTTCAGCATCATTCCTTCCAAAGAAATCCCAGGACTGATCTCCTTCAGAATGGAGCGGTTGGATCTCCTCGAAGTCCAAGGGACTCTCAGCAGTCTTCTCCAACACCACAGTTCAAAAGCATCAATTCTTCAGCGCTCAGCCTTCTTCACAGTCAACTCCAACATCCATACATGACCACAGGAAAAACCATAGCCTTGACTAGGTGGACCTTAGTTAGCAAAATAATGTCTCTGCTTTTCAATATGCTATCTAGGTTGGTCATAATTTTCCTTCCAAGGAGTAAGCATCTTTTAATTTCATGGCTGCAGTCACCATCTGCAATCTTAGGAGGCAGGTAAGGTGGTTTGGTATTCCCATCTCTTGAAGAATTTTCCACAAGTTATTGTGATCCACACAGTCAAAGGCCTTAGCCTAGTCAATGAAACAGAAGTAGATGTGTGTTTCTTTTGGAGTTCTCTTGCTTTTTCTATGATCCAATGGATGTTGGCAATTTGATCTTTGGTACTTCTGCCTTTTCTAAATCCATCTTGAACATCTGGACATTCTCGGTTCATGTATTATTGAAGCTTAGCTTGCAAAATTTTGAGCATTACTTTGCTACCATGTGAAATGAGTGCAACTGTGCAGTAATTTGACCATTCTTTGGTATTGACTTTCCTTGGGATTGGAATGAAAACTGACCTTTTCCAGTCCTGTGGCCATTGCTGAGCCTTCCAAATTTATTGAACATATTAAGTGTAGCACTTTCACAGTATCATCTCTTAGGATTTGAAATAGCTCAGCTGGAATTCCATCATCTCCACCAGCTTTGTTCATCAGTGATGCTTTCTAATTCCTAAGGGCCACTTGACCTCATATTCCAGGATGTCTGACTCTAGGTGAGTGATCACACCATCGAGGTTATCTGGGTCATTAAGATCTTTTCTGTGTATTCTTGCCACCTCTTCTTAATATCTTCTGTGTCTGCTAGGCCCAGACCATTTCTGTCCTTTATGGAGCCCATCTTTGCATGAAATGTTCCCTTGATATCTCTAATTTTCTTGAAGAGATCTCTAGTCTTTCCCATTCTGTTGTTTTCCTCTATTTCTTTGCATTGATCACTGAGGAAGGCTTTCTTATCTGTTCTTGCTATTCTCTGGAACTCTGCATTCAGATGCTTATATCTTTCCTTTTCTCCTTTGCTTTTCGCCTCTCTTCTTTTCACAGCTATTTGTAAGGCCTCCCCAGACAGCCATTTTGCTTTTTTGCATTTCTTTTCCATGGGGATGGTCTTGATCCCTGTCTCCTGTACAATGTCATGAACCTCCGTCCATAGTTCATCAGACACTCTATCTAACAGATCTAGTCCCTTAAATCTATTTCTCACTTCCAGTGTATAATCATAAGGGATTTGATTTAGGTCATACCTGAATGGTTTAGTGGTTTTCCCTACTTTTTTCAATTTAAGTCTGGATTTGGTAAAAAGGAGTTCATGATCTGAGCCACAGTCAGCTCCTGGTCTTGTTTTTGTTGACTGTATAGAGCTTCTCCATCTTTGGCTGCATAGAATATAATCAGTCTGATTTTGGAGTTGACCATCTGGTGATGTCCATGTGCAAAGTCTTCTCTTGTGTTGTTGGAAGAGGGTGTTTGCTATGACCAGTGCATTTTCTTGGCAAAACTCTACTAGTCTTTGCCCTGCCTCATTCTGCATTCCAAGGCCAAATTTGCCTGTTACTCCAGGTGTTTCTTGACTTCCTACTTTTGCATTCCAGTCCCCTATAATGAAAAGGACAGCACAGGAATGGCTGAGAGGAGCTACCCCACATCCGAGGCCAGGGGCAGCAGTTGGGAGGAGCTACTCCATGTCCAAGGAGTGGTGGGTGCACAGGCGCAGGAGGGCCTAGAGGAGCTATTTCACGTTCAAGGTCAGGAGGAGCGGCAGTGAGGAGATACCCCTCGTCCAAGGTAAGAAGCAGTGGCTGTGCTTTGCTGGAGCAGCCATGAAGAGATACCCCATGTCCAAGGTAGATGACTGTATAGAGCTTCTCCATCTTTGGCTGCATAGAATATAATCAGTCTGATTTCGGTGTTGACCATCTGGTGATGTCCATGTGTAGAGTCTTCTCTTGTGTTGTTGGAAGAGAGTGTTTGCTATGACCAGTGCGTTTTCTTGGCAAAACTCTTAGTCGTTGCCCTGCTTCATTCTGCACTCCAAGGCCAAATTTGCCTGTTACTCCAAGTGTTTCTTGACTTCCTACTTTTGCATTCCAGTCCCCTATAATGAAAAGGACATCTTTTTTGGGTGTTAGTTCTAAATGGTCTTGTAGGTCTTCATGGAACCGTTCAACTTCAGCTTCTTCAGCATTACTGGTTGGGGCATAGACTTGGATAACTGTGATATTGAATGATTTCGCTTGAAAACGAACAGAGATCAGTCTGTTGTTTTTGAGCTTGCATCTAGGTACTGCATTTCGGACTGTTTTGTTGACCATGATGGCTACTGCATTTCTTCTGAGGGATTCCTGCCCACAGTAGTAGATATAATGGTCATCTGAGTTAAATTCACCCATTCCAGTCCATTTTAGTTTGCTGATTCCTAGAATGTCGACGTTCACTCTTGCCATCTCTTGTTTGACCACTTCCAATTTGCCTTGATTCATGGACCTGACATTCCAGGTTCCTATGCAATATTGCTCTTTACAGCATTGGACCTTGCTTCTATCACCAGTCACATCCACAACTAGGTATTGTTTTTGCTTTGGCGCCATCCCTTCATTCTTTCTGGAGTTATTTCTCCACTGATCTCCAGTCACATATTGGGCACCTACTGACCTGGGGAGTTCCTCTTTCAGTATCCTATTATTTTGCCTTTTCATACTGTTCATGGGGTTCTCAAGGCAAGAATACTGAAGTAGCTTGCCATCCCCTTCTCCAGAGAACCACTTTCTGTCAGCCCTCTCCACCATGACCCTCCTGTCTTGGGTTGCCCCACGGGCATGGCTTAGTTTCATTGAGTTAGACTAGGCCGTGGTTAGATTGACTAGTTTGTAATGTCTAGTTTGTTCCTATCTGTGAATCTTTTTTTTTGTTGTTATATTCACTAGTTATACATTTTAAATTCCACATATAAGTGATATTATACAGTATTTGCCTTTTCTGTCTGACATATCTCACTAAACATAATGCCCTCCAAGTCCATCCATGTTGTACAGAGAAGACAGGAACTCAAGACAGAATTACCCAAGGTCCTATGGTGGTAGAGTCCTAATTTGGAAACAATTTTGTCTAATTCCAGAGTGTACTTTCTGTTTTGTGAGACAAAGGAACATATTCTGAAAAGTAGAATGTGCCTACTTGCCTTTAGAAGCCACAGTCTTACAGTAAAACCTGTGGATATTAATCACATAAGACTTTCTGGACACGTTTTGATCCAAACTTTGAAGGAAGGACTCTGTCTTGCTCTCTTTGAATATGTGATCTTTACCTCTGTTTATTCTCGATCTGTTTCATTTTGCATTTGTCTTTGTAGTTTCTGCTCCCTAAAACTCTTCCTGAACCCTATCTTCCAAGATTATTAACACTGTTTATCAAACACAGTCATCATCTTTTAAGCACCTTCTGGTGGTCCTCTCCCTCTCAGTGTTCCCGGCACTGTCTTGCTTCTGCTTCTGCTCCAGGCATGGGCAGCTTGCTCTCTCCCTGTAACCCATTCCATTTCTGACCATTCATAATTCCTAATACAGAGCTAAAATACGGCTTCTCGTCTCTAGGCCTGCCCTCTGAGACTAACAGAGTCTGTCTCCCTCTAATGTGCTTCCTGAGATGGTTGAAGATGGTCATTGTTCCTGTCTCCCAGCCCACACCGTGCATTTCTGCCCCTATCGCTCGATGTCCTCATGTCCTTCCAGCTTCTCTTTAATATAGGTTTAGTCCCTTCACTGTCCTTGAAGTACTCACTCTGGAATTTTTTAAAATCTTCATAGCAGAATATTTTCAAAGTCTGATCATGTGAATATGCAATATATCAACTGCTCTTCCTGCTACAGGATCACCTTGATTTTTTCTGTCCTCCCTGGTTTAACATGGTTTTAAGGAGCTTCACCAAGTCCCTTTTCTACGAATGTGCTCCACTTTGAAAGTCTCTTCCACAGTGGTGCCCAGACTGAATTTCCAGATTTCCAGTTGTGTCTGCAATGTTGCAAAGTTATAGTGGGCTTTTTTTTTTTCCTTCTTATTATAATCAAAACTACATATGCTTCTCTCTTTCTTAGCACTCTTCCTGTCCCTGTGCTTCTGGCCCGATTACCTCACAGGGCTCAGACTCAGCTGTGAGTTTTCCCAGTACCCTGAGATATAATTCATCCAAGTGAGAAAAGCGTGAACTTTTCTGTGGGTGAGCCTCACTGTGGGTGCTCAGTCTCTTCACTTCACAATATGTATTCTCCTTTTTCTAGTTTGAAAACATGTTGAAGACAAAGAAAAAAACAAGGGTCTCCGACCCTCACAACGTCTGGCCCACAAGCAGCAAGCCTAACCTAACTTTTTTCTTCTGTTGTTCAGTCGCTAAATCGTGTCTGACTCCTTGTGACCTCGTGGACTGCAGCACACCAGGCTTCCCTGTGCCTCTCTGCCTCCCGGAGTTTGCTCAACCTGCCGAGACCCCTGTGTTGTCCAGACCTCTTTCTGCCTGAATTCTGTATTTGCAGCTGCTTATTGGACAGTGTGTGGAGACGCGTCCATACTTCTAGCCTAGACCATGGCCCCACTGGTTGTTCGTTCTGAGCCCTCAGCACATTGTTAAGCACGTACCAACAAATGTTGAAACAAAGTACCAAATAAGCATCTGAAATCCCAACACTATCCTATTGTCCTGTCCCTATGCCATCGACTTTGCAAATAGCTTACAGTCACACACTCGCAGATTGTAAAGCTTCACGTAGTATAGTACAATGCTCCCTGTTTCACCTCAGGCTTTAAAATCTTAAAGTCATCTTTGGCTTTATTCTGTTTCCCATTATATCCACATAATTACCAAATTCTGTTCATTTTTCTTCACTGAAATTTCCCCATACCTCTTTCCCTTCCCTATTAAAGATTTCCCCTTTATCCTCAGCCTAAGTCAGTTTCTCTTTATATGTATAGAGATAAGTGTTGTTGAAACACCTTTCTGCGTGTCCTCTGTCTGCCTTCTGCCCTTCACCCCTAGTTCCTAAGACACCAGTTGATTTACTAATCTAACCTTTGTAACTGTGGTGGCTGCCCGCTTGTTATTCTTTGCTTAATGAACTAGAGACTCCCTTTACAATCAATCTTTGTCCAGACTCTCCCAGAAACTCAGTGTCACCCCCTTCCCTGAGCATCTTATTTGCTGATGTACTCTGTGTAAGTTTTTGTTCTTGTTAATTTGAAAGCCGTCACACACACCTTCCTTGCATCTGTTTCTGTGTGTGTGAACGGGCGTTTAGGGTCATCACTCTGGGAGTGCCCTCCCGGACCTCTTCTGTCTAAATCCTGCCTCAGGCAGTCTGCCTTCCTGTAAAAAAGCATTTCGTGACTACATTCAATTATGTTTTTCCTTTAGAAAAATATATTTAAATGTATTGTTCTCTCATTGTTTAATATATAGTTTTATGTCTCCAGGTTGGTTACATTTAATTCCTTAGGATCAGGTTCCTTTTGCTCCCAAATGTAGAGCACAGAGACAGGCATGCTGTAGGGCCTAGACAGATAAAGGTTGGTCTGTGTTGCTAAGGCGCAGCACCTTTATGATCTGCCCGTTTCTCACCTTTTTCAGTGTTGTTTAGGAACTGCTGTCACCCCGACCCCAGCAGCTTTGAAAAGGCCGAATGGCTGCCAGCAGCAGAAGCCTTCAGCTAGTTTTTAGTTGAATACTGATTTCCATCAGCAAAAGGCCTTTTCCCTAGAACTTTTTAATGGTATATATTACCATATGGTAAGGGCATAGGGAAGTATTAACCTTTGCGACCTGGGCTTGCAGAAGTTTTTTCAACTAAACAACATGAATACTTTCTAGATAGTAGTAGTTTCTGAGTGGAGATAAGGCTCCCATCCGTTTGCAGCCCTAGCTGTGCCCTGGGGAATTACTCGTGTGCTGTCTTCCTGTGACCAAAAGCCACTTTTCTTTAAACCTTATTCTTGGTCATGGCCAAATCAATCAAAAGTTCTTTTCTGTCCCAGAACCAGGTGCAGGGAATCCCATGGTAGCCAGAGAAGGAAATAACATGAGGAAGACTTGGAGACAACGCTGTTGCTGCAAGTCAGCTGCCGGGCAGTTCTAATTAAGTTCCTGTTGGAATCCCTGCAGCAGTCCTTTGCTGCTGCTTTCCTGGCTTAGGTACTGAGAAGTTTGTGAATCATATGGCGTGTGAGACGCTCTGCTAAACACATGATCCCTCCTTTCCATTGCTTACCTGTCACCTAGGTGGGCAGTACTTGAACACATGGAGGTTTCCCGCAGGACAAGCAAGAGCAGGAACAGCAGATCCCCAAGGAACCCACAAGACAAATTATTCCTGAGTTCCCATTAATTGTTTCTGTGGCTGTTTGCGCCTGCTCTGTGCCAGGAGCAGTTGTGGACATTTGGAATACAGGAGCAAACAAGGTAGAAACTGAAACTTAGAACTCTTTGTCAACCCCACATTTTTACTACTGACTGCATAATTTTGGCAAGTAACCATTCTTATCTAAATATCCTAAAGGAAAAGACTTTGCCAACCCCTGTTTGACTTTATACTTGTTTCAGAACGTTAATGATAATATTAAGCAACAGAAACTGTCATATTAGTTCAGAAAACTTAAAAGTTACTTGAAAGGATAGCAGTAGATTTTGTAGTCACTTGTTAACAAATGGAAGAGCCGTATAGCTTTTCAAAGAAAGAAATGACAGAGGTTTCTAGTGGTACTCCTGAGCTTGGCGACAGTGCTGCCCACTTGCCCACTTTCTATTCCAGAACGTGGAATGTGAGACAGATGCCGCCGGAGAGCTGAGTGGCTCTGCAGACCTTCCGTGAGAAGGGCTGAGCTTGAAGCTGTTCTTAGTAATGGGAATCAGCCCGCTTTGGCAGCCTTCTCAGAGACTGAAACTGCATTTCTGAGACGTGTTACTCACTGTGGTTATAGGTCTGTTGATGCCATTATGAGATTCCTAACCTTGGCCTCATGAATACCATGTTCTAAATTACTGAAAAGCCATATTACCAGTTGAAGATTATTGGGGTACTGGCATAACATAGACTATCAGTTTGTGAGGCATCAACCCCAAGCTCTCAGATTGTCCATTGGGCACATATCATAGAAGGAAGCATTCCATTTTATTTGTTTTTGTACCCTGTATACTTCTTAGGGGGAGTAGAAAGAACTGTCACAGAACACAGTGTAAGATTCAGCCATTTATTCAAAATAGCGAAAGCTAAGTAGTAAAGAATTTTTTTTTTTTAAGGAAAGCATTCTGTTAAGAAACTCAGACTAATTTTGCCCTAAGCTTTCTTTCTAGTTAGGCATAGAGGGGAGCCTGTAAGGTTGTGTAACCTACAGTGCATAATAATGGAAACATACTGACTGCTCAGGAGAGAGAATTTTTACTAGGCCATTGCACTGAGAAACATCCATGGGAGTCTGTACATAAGAAACATTAGCAATATAATAAATATCTTGATAACCATCTTAGGGAAAAATTGCACTAGCAAATTGTTATATCTTACATTAGCCATTAGTGCAAATGAAAGCCTTCATGTGGAATTAGGGTAGTTTTCCACTAAACAAATCATTGTTCAGTTAAGGTAATTAGGCTGTATGGTCTTAACAACTATATTTCATATGCCATTTGAATAAAGCTTGAATAATCCTATATATTAAATAATATGTCATAATAAACTTCATCTTTACCGTCTATGTCTTATATCTAGAGCAAGTTGGCCTTTCCACCCCACCAAAATCCACATAAAACAGCCATCTTCATGCTCGCTAGTGACAGCCTACGCCTGCCTCCCATCTAGCTCTGCCATTGTTCTCAATCCAGTTTTTCATAGAAGCTGGATGACAAAAATGATATGTTATGAATTCTGAAGATGTTGAATGGTATTGTTATGAAGATGGACTACAGAAGTGCCTCTAAGCAGAGCCGAAACTCCTCTCAGAAGGCAAGGTTGGAGTCACTCGGCACTTGAACGACTGCGTAACTTTTAATAGCATGCTTACACTTGAATTTCAGGTACAGTGGTTGAGGAAAGCAATGGTTCTGATGAAATGGAGAATTCAGATGAAACAAAAATGTCAGAAGAGATATTAGCCTTGGTGGATGAATTTCAACAGGCATGGCCCCTGGAGGGCTTTGGAGGAGCGTGGAGATGAAGGGCCGGCGTCTGGACTTGCAGGGCATACGCGTACTGAAGAAAGGCCCCCAGGATGGAGTGGCCAGAAGTTCTTGCTATGGAGACTGCAGAAGTGAAGATGATGAGGCGACAGAATGGGTAAGCGTTTGCCAACTCAGTCCTTACCAATCTGTAGGCCAGGTCCTTGAGAGTGGGTAGGGGGCAGTGCTCCCAGCTTGCCAAGTGTAATCTGTTGGGTGTGTGGCTCTCGACTCCGCGCCCTAGTCAGCCTTCACATGAGAACTGTGCTGCTGGAAGCATTTCAGGTGCCTCAGGTATGGTTGGCTTTAGAGGAGGTGGGTGTGAAGCCTCGCTCAAAGCCTGCAGGCTTGGAACAGCCCAGTTCAAACGTCTTAAGTTTCAGTTTCCTCTGTATCCTTTAAGGCTAGGTTATTTTGTTTATTTCACTAAATATTTTTCATCTAGACCTTTAAGAATTAAACTGAAGGAAAGAACTAAACTCTTGCACAGGACTGGTTGTTATTTTTGTTTTTTAATTGGAGGATAATTGCTTTACAATATTGTGTTAGGACTCGTTATTCTTAAAGCCACCAATACTCACAGCCACAGGCAGACATGAACATTGATTTCATTTGTCCCTAACATGTTTTCATTTCCCAGATCACATTCCAGGTCAAACGTGTAAAGAAACCCAAAGGAGATCATAAGAAAACTTCTGCAAAAAAGGTAGAATCAAGTCAGACAGAAAATGTACATCGTAACCAAGGAAACCTGGAGATCACTGGCCCAAAGGTGGCATCTCCTGGGCCACAAGGTATATTGGGATGTTCAATATGCCAGTTTCTTCTTTCAGATTTCACTGTTTCAGTTCCCACAAAGGGTGTGTTTGTGACTGCAAGTAGATCACATGAAAAGGTAATTGAGCCAACTGAACAGGAAGCCAGTCATTGGTATAAAAAGTTTGTTTTAAACGTTTATTTGGCTAATGTTCTTACCATCTTGAACTTAAATATTCTGTTAATTCTTAACTTGCAGCTTAGTTTAATATATAAAAAAAAACGGTGGGTTTGAGACAGACTCCTTGGGTTCAGACACCAGTTTTGCTATTTAGTTCCTTTGCCTCATTTTTCTTATCTATAAAGTGGGGATGATTGCATCTGGCTTATAGAGTGGTTGTGTATATTCTATAAGGTTATACGTGTAAAGTGCTTTAAATGAACGGAACACATAGGGCTCGATAAATACTACCTAGTAACTTCTTATGTGTTAGATAGCTCTTTAAGTATTAGCTAATGCTTTGGAACTACTCCTCAGGCAAAAAAAAAAAATATTTACATCAAAATTTGGCATGTACTTTTAGGGTTCATAGTTATCCCAGAGTCTGTCTTTGGACTCCAGGTTCAGGGCCATTGTCGTGAGTACAGTTGACTTTCTTTTCCAGCAGTGAAACAGTGGTGATAGAATTTCTTGTAAAAAGAAAGAAAATTCTCCTGTTTAATTTTTTCTCTCCTTTTTTAAAAGGATATCTTCACTGAGGTAGATTTGACAATTCAAGATGACTTCATGAAAATGTGTCTAATTCAGATTATATTTGCCAAAGCTGAAAGCAGAGAGCACATAATAAAATATAAGGAATGAGGTGATGATCTTAGCTAAATTTCACAATGATCTGTGACTTGACAAAAATACTAAGGACACCAAAAAGGACATTTTGGCATGACTAGAGTTGAAATATAAAGTAGTTTTACTGTTAAGGAAGATAGCATGTGTTAGCAGATTATGGGAAGAAAGTGGCACTTGCTCTAATAAGCCTATGTGCAGTAGCAAGGAAAAAGATACTCAAACTATGAAACATCAGTCATTATGGCAGTGAAACTTCCAATGGTTTAAATAGTAAATGTAATAAATACATTAAAGAGGAAAATTTCAATGGATAGTTATATACTTTAAAGGTGAAAAAGGACTTTCTAAAGCACAGAGAAAAAGAAAAAAGTAATTCTGGCATCAGAAAACACTACAAAATAGACAAAGAATTGAAACAGTATTTTTTGCAGAATATTTATATATTTTTACAGAATACATTATAAGCAAAGGATATGAGTGTCCTTTAAAGAGCACCTCCAAATCAATAGAAAAAAAAATACAGTATTTCAGTAAAAGATGTGCACAGTACATAGGCAGTTCACCAAATAACACATAACACACTCACACTCACACACATACACGCACACACACATACACACTCACACACATACACACACACGGCCACTCAGCGTTAGCCTCTTGAGCAGTCAAGGAAATGCAGACATAAAATGCAGCATGCCATTTCTGCTTGTCAATTGTCTTTGTGTAATACACAGTGAGATTTAATAAAGCGAATTTTGGTATAGTTGGACTAGATACATCAGAAAATTTTTATACCAACAGCTTTACTTCTAGTAACTTACCCTAAATAATCTTATAAGCATATTCAAAAGCAGAGACATTACTTTGCCAACAAAGGTCCGTCTAGTCAAGGCTATGGTTTTTCCAGTGGTCATGTATGGATGTGAGAGTTGGACTGTGAAGAAGGCTGAGCGCCGAAGAATTGATGCTTTTGAACTGTGGTGTTGGAGAAGACTCTTGAGAGTCCCTTGGACTGCAAGGAGATCCAATCAGTCCATTCTGAAGGAGATCAGTCCTAGGTGTTCTTTGGAAGGAATGATGCTAAAGCTGAAACTCCAGTACTTTGGCCACCTCATGCGAAGAGTTGACTCATTGGAAAAAACTCTGATGGGGAGGGATTGGGGGCAGGAGGAGAAGGGGACGACAGAGGAAGAGATGGCTGGATGGCATTACCAACTCAATGGATGTGAGTTTGAGTGAACTCTGGGAGTTGGTGATGAACAGGGAGGCCTGGCGTGCTGCAGTTCATGGGGTCGCGAAGAGTTGGACACTACTGAGCAACTGAACTGAATCTTACAAGTGCAACAGATAGACATACAAAGATACTGATCATCATGCTGCTTATAATAAAAATCTGAAAAATCCCTAAATGATGACAGTTACTAAATAAACTACAGCATGTTCTTGCCCTGTACTGTGCAACCAAGACGTCTGTAATCTAGTAAGTGAACAAAAGCACTTTGTAAAGCAGCATATATTGAAGATACCTCACTTTTACACTAAAACATCATAAATGACCATCTCTGGGTGCTAATAGGGCTACAGATGATTTTCATTTTCTGTGGGTTTTTTTCCATTTTTTAAATTTCTTAAAATAAGCCTATATTACTTTTACAAACAAAAACTAAACATTTCTTGTAAAAGTGAAAATTAAAGCTCAGTATGGTTGAGAGGATAGGAGAGCACTTAGGCAGTTTTAAGTGGATTCAAATAGGTGGGGTTGGGTAGGGCAGTGAATATACTTGCAAATAAGATCATGAAACTATTTACTTTCACTCATGTCCAAAGTTCTATAGCGTGGAAGAGGTAAGAGAAGACCGCAGAGGTTCACTATCCCAGTTTTCAACCAACTATAGATTCTGTCCGCTGCCAAGTGATAAGATTTGTGATAAATCCTGACATGGTAGTAAAGCAAATTATTAAACCAGTCCTGTGTCAGCCCATGGGGGAAGAGTCTCAGAGATCATTATGGGCCATTGTAGATTTTCTAAGAATTTATAAAACTGATAATGCATAATTGACTTCATTTTCCACTTTGGTGAGGTCTACTAGACTAGAAGACCAGGGAAGTGCCGTATACATAACGTAACTGGATTTAAGCAAAGCACTTAACAGAGTGTCTTATGACATCCTTGTGAACAGTGTGGCGAGAGATGGGCTTAAAGGCTACCCGATGCCTGCAGCATAAAGACCACACTTTCCAGGGTGGCGCACAAGACCATTTACAAGCCAGCCTCTGTCTGCCCTTCAGCACCATTCCCTGAACCAGCCATGCTCTTGTTTTACCTCCTTGTCTTTGCACGTGCTCCTCCCTCCACCCAGGATGCACTTCTGCCACCTCTGCGGTGCTAAGCTGTCACTCATCCTTCAACTTCAAACTCCGGTGCCATCTCTTCCTCTCCCCTTCAGGCAGCATCAGTTTCTTTCTCATCTGTACAGCTGCTCTCTGCCTTCACTGTGGCACTTATCCTGTTGTGTTCTA
>SJYC01048384.1:0-40837 GCA_006408675.1 Madoqua kirkii | reverse complement strand
TGAGTTTGAGTGAACTCTGGGAGATGGTGATGGACAGGGAGGCCTGGCGTGCTGTGATTCATGGGGTCACAAAGAGTCAGACACGACTGAGCGACTGAACTGAACTGAATAACCATCTGGAAAAAAAATAAATTGGAGCAGTATCTTTTACTTTACAGCAAATTAAATTCTAAGTGGATCAAATATTTAAGTGTGAAAAGTGAAACTAGAAAAGTTCTCGGGAAAACACATGGTAAAAATTCTTGATAACCTTGGGGTAAACAAGACTTTCCTAAGTACAGCTGAAAATCCAGCACCCACTGGAAATAGATTAATAAACTGAACTGTGTAGAAATTTAAGATTTGAAAACTATGATCCAGAGAGGTTAAATGTTTATTTTAGAAAGCTGTAATAGTAGAATCAGGTTTGTGGGATGGTCACTAAGGTCAATGAGAGGGTGAACGTAAGGTGCGAGACGACCGCCAGCACCAGGTAAATAGCTAATGGTCATTAACTGGCGATTCCTAATCTTGGTGGTAAATTAGCATGTTATTTAAGAGACATCAGCTCTAACTGACCTTTGCTTTGTAGAACCAGACCTCCTGGGTCCTTTCCAGCATGGCAGCCCTCTACTGGAGAGTGAAAGGCCAAGGAAAGAAGGCGATTGACTGCCTGCGCCAAGCCCTCCATTATGCCCCACACCAGATGAAGGTGAGTGGGGCTCCGAGGGGTGAATTCCCATCCCTCAGCCATTTGCTGTGCCCACTGGTTTATTCTGAGGTTTCATCAGCCTCCCTCCTGCTCAGAAAGCAGCAGCAGGCTAAGGGTGGAGAAACTTAATGACCCCCTTGTACTGCCGCAAGCCTGAGTTACACCCAGTGTCGTGGCCTCCTTACCTCAGCAGGAGGGGCCATCGGGGAAGGGCTTCAGGATCCTGGAAAAACACTGTGTCAGGAGCAGGCGTGGCTGAGTCATGAATGCAGCTCCGAGGCAACTCTGCCTCTCACTTTGTGATTACCTTTGTGACCTTAGGCAAGTTCTTAAACCTCTGTGACCTCATAATGACATGTCTCTGTGGGTGTCCAGCAAGCACAAACATGGGTCTTTTTTGCTGTTCTTCTGTATCTCCTATAGAAGAACCCAGTGATACAGAATAATGGAGTATGGATACCAGTTGCTCGGGCTACACATCTGAAGGGGGCTTCCCAGGTGGCGCTGGCGGTAAAGAAGCCGCCCGACGATGCAGGAGACACAGGAGCCTTGGGTTCTGTCCCTGGGCCAGGAAGGGCCCCTGGAGGAGGGCATAGCAGCCCACTCCAGTGTTCTCGCCGGAGAATCCCATGGACAGAGGAGCCAAGCGGGCTACAGTCCATAGGGTTACAAAGAGTTGGACACTACTGAAGTGGCTGAGCACACATCTAAAGGGAATTAATACTTGTGATAATAATACTGCAACTTTTTCAGCCCATCATCCTGGGCTCTATACTTCTAGGCTGTCAGTAGGCTCTGCAACAGGAAGGGCCAAGACGCTGGATCAGGGGTAAGGGAACTTTTCTATGAAGGGCCAGATAGTACAAATTTAGGCTCTGAGGCCAGCCTGCCTCTTGCAGCCACTCAGTTCTGCCATGATAGCGTGAAAACAGCCACAGAAGTACCTTGGGGAATGGGAATGATGAGGTCCAGTAAAAAGTTAGAGTCGGGCAGCAGGCTGGACATGGCCTGTGGCCACAGCGTGCTGGCCCTGCCTCAGAGGGCGCCGTGATCCTTGCAGAGAACAGCTCGGCTCTGTGACGGCAAGCCTCAGTGTGGACCGTGGACAGAGTCTGGCCACCAGCTACTCCTCACAAGCTGCAGTGTGACCCGGAGCTGGCACCACGAAGGAGAGCAGCTGCCTCACTCAGCAGGTTGTTCACCCAGCTGACAGTTTTGTTTGTTTTTTGAGGCAAGACTCTCTGAGTGAGAGAAGTGCTGCACAGCTGGGCTGGCACGCGCTCCTTCCCCCTCACAGACCCGCAGCAGACAGAAGCCCCACATCGAGCTGCACGACTCATTCACCAGGGAACACTGACCGCTTTGCTTACGGTCCCCACAGCCGCGAGTGAAAGCCCAGAAACCAACATTCTTCCCTTTTTGCCTCCTCCCTCCTCTCCCAGGACGTGCCCCTCATCAGCCTGGCCAACATCCTGCACAACGCCAAGCTCTGGAACGACGCCGTCGTCGTGGCCAGCATGGCGGTGGAGATCGCGCCGCACTTCGCCGTCAACCACTTCACGCTGGGCAACGTATACGTGGCGATGGTGAGGTTGGCCTGGGCGGCGCGAGCCACCCCCGCTGCCCCCTGTCAGGGCCGCGTCTCTAGGTCCAAACCCTCTGACTAGTCAGTGGCCTCGGGTTTCCTGTAAGTTTTGTGTCTAAAGTTGCAGCTCTCCACCACAGGTATAATTCATGGTAGGGGTAAGTTTTTTAAAAACAGTAAACTCACCCAAGTATTTGCAGCTACCTAGTTCCTCGCCATAATTTAACACTGACAGTCTCATTTACCTACTTTTCTGAAGACTACACTTGTTCCAGAAAAGCCTTCCCTAACACTCCAGGTGGACGCACACACTCGGGCTCGCTTACTGCTGGGTTGGGCCTGGTCCCCAGGATTGCTCCCATGGTGCCCTGTGCGGATTTCCCTTGTTGTCTTTTCACCTTAGTTTTATAACTTTTATTTTGAGTATTGGTCTCTCCCACCAGATCAGGAGCTCCTTAGGAAAGAGACTGCTCTTCATCTCCCTGTTCCTAGCTAGCACTTCACAGGGTTTGGCACATAGTAGGTGCTCACCAAAGGTTTACTGAATGGCAGAATGCCGCTAGTTCCCTGGGATGCCATTTACAGCCCAAATGGCAGAGCCATCCTCCAGAACCCTGGTGGGGTCAGAAGGAGGACCAGTCTCGGAACTGAAAGCCCCGGGGGTCCCCCAGAAGCTGTCATAGCTGAGTCTAACATGAGAGGCATGCCATCTGCTTTCATCCAGAGTTTAGGTCCCGCATGAGGCTCTTTCCCAGGTGCTCTTGATAAAGGTTAATGTAACGAGCAGCTTCAGGCTCCAAGTTTTGTGTGTCATCCTTGACTTCAAAGGCAGGAAATTTAATTTGGCCAGGTAGGTCTTGCTGAATGTGCAGATTTCCCTCTCTGCTTCTTAAAACTGAAGAATCTATTTTCGTCCCCAGTAAATGCAAAATTTGCTGCTATGAATGAGGAATTCTGCCTCTCATTTGGCTGGAAGGAGTCATTTAAGCAGTAGATTCGAGCTCTTCTTCAGGAGTATTAGTCTAAGTAAAAGACGAACACCTTCTGTGTGGCAGTGATCATTCCCAAACCAGGTTCGTATTTTCAGGTGTCAGGGAGAATAAGAAATTGCTTCAAAATTTACAAGTCTAATTGAGATACCTGACTTGACTGCCTTCTTTCCAGTGACAGTAGAGAATTCAAGCAGATGCAGAATAAGCTTTTGCCAGACATGGTTGGAGAGGTTTCTGTGAGGATTTCAGGAAGGGATTCCGTGCAGCACCTGGCTCTGCGCCTGGCGCAGCAGGGCGCAGCAACAGTGGTCCCTGCTGTTGCTCCTGTTGTGGGGCCAGGTCTCTGTAGAGCGGGTCCCCCTCTGCCTCTGGCTCTTGGGCTGCGCCACAGTTTTCTTTGCAATCTGTGACCGCAGGGATGGAGTCGTTGTCCCCTGGCACCTCAGTGTTCCTCAGAGATTTAGATGCACTGAGAAAATAACTGCAGGACCGTCACTGCCACAGACGCGCTCTGCAGGAAAAAAGACGTCAGCTTTGTTGAGTCTGGTGGCCATCCCCCCTCACTCTGTCCCTCTGCCCCTCGCAGGAAGAGTTTGAGAAGGCACTGGTGTGGTACAAGTCTACCCTGAAGCTGCAGCCCGAGTTTGTCCCCGCCAAGAACCGAATCCAGACCATCCAGTGTCACCTGATGCTGAAGAAGGGCCGGCGCTCTCCTTAGCTCATCCCTCCCGCCTCTCCTGTCCCTCTTCTCATGTCTTCAAAAAACGGATAAGAAACCAATCACTGTCAGTATCTGCTTTTAATGATGTGTGTGAAAATAACTGAATAAGACATATAACAGGACTTTTACATCTGTGGGAATTGTTTTGTTTTTGTTTTTGAGTTCCTTCTTTCCCCCGGGCAGCCTCAGAAACATAAATTTCTTAAAAGGAAAATGCAGCTTAAAGATCTTGTGTAAATACTGAGCCAAGACATTTCTGGAGCTGCGCTCTGTCTCCAGAACCCCGATGCCTTTAGGGCTCTCCTCAGTGGTCCAGCCAGCCGCCTCCGCTTCAGTGGAGGACGCAGCCACGTGGCACCTTCTCCGCTTCTCGTCACAGCCTCTGTGTCTATGGAAATGCACAAGCCCGTCCGGCGCCAGCCGGCCAGAAGCACTGTTCCACGCTCTCCCCACTAGCTCTCCACGCGGCCCCTGGCCTTGACCGTTCCATGCTGCTACGTCACAAACTCTCAGAGGTAGTTTGCGGGGGGAGGGAGGAAGGGGAAATGATTTTAAAAACAAAATATTTACAACAACAGAAACCCTTAGGATCATCTGACCTTTGTGCTGTTATTTATGTTGGGGAGGGAGGGGGGCTGAGAAGGGGAAATCAGCAGTGTACAACATCGCTATCATTTGTACTTTAAATTGCAGGTCACAAGGAAACCAATATGTTGACATCCTATATAACAGGTTTATATATATAGAATATGTATATTTGAAGCCCTCAGCAGACTGAGTCTGTGTTTTACTAACTCTCTGTTTGCCGTTACCTGTCTTGGAATGAGGCGTTGAGTGTCAGCTCCCTCTCCCTGAGGCCTTCAGACTGAGCCCCTCAGGAGAGTGAGGAGCCAAGGTTGAGTGTTTCCTTACAATGCTTATACCTCTGGTCCCAGGAGAGTCAGAAACTCCAGGCATTTGGGAATCTTCAAGGGCACATACTGAGGACAAAAATAAAAGTCGTTTATGAACAAAATAGGCCTGTGGCGTGGTTTTTCTTTAGAATCAGGCTCATTGGGCAGCTCTGAAGCCTCACTGTAACCCTGGGTTGGATCTTCTCACATCCTAGGTTGTCTTTTTCTCTTTTTCCACAACATGAAGTGAGCGGAGAAATAGTCCATCACTAGGTTTTACAGTTGATGATCTTACACGATACATTTGACCACGAAAGATGCACAGTCAGCAGATGTTCAGAGTTGGTATTTGACCTTCCAGGGAAAAGAAGACTCTAAACCACAAAGTCTCGCTCCCCCTGCACCGGTCCTAACGTTCTTCCAGGTGAGCTTTAGGGAGAACCTCGGTGAGAGTCATCCCAGTGTGAAATTGAGCATTCCTTTTGGGACAGGACTCTGCCAAGCACAGGGTTTCCTAGAACATTGAAGTGAAGTGAAGTGAAGTTGCTGAGTCGTGTCCGACTCTTTGCGACCCCATGGACTGTAGCCCACCAGGCTCCTCAGTCCATGGGATTCTCCAGTCCTAGAACATTATCAGACACCAATCATCTCAAATACTGGGTCACTGAACCCAGAGCATTTGGTTCTAGCACAGACTGTAATTTCTTAGAAGCAGGTGAGCAATCAGACATGCCTGTCCACTCTGTCTGCCTTTTGTGCAGCTCGAGTCCAGCTGATTTCAAGCAGTTTTATCAGATGTATTTTGAGAAGAGGCTCACTTTGTTGCTGGATAAAGTGAAGTTCTTTTCACTCAGATTATCTGCCTGTGTCTGAATATGTTCCCTGCTTCCCCACCTCTAGGCAATGTGGCCTTTAAGTTTTTCCTAGAACTTGCAACTATTGCTTGTTTTTTTTTTAATTTACATACAATAGGAAATTCATTCTGTGGTGTACAGTAATGTGAGGTTTTCTTTTTTTTTTTTTCCTGGCACCATGTAGCATCTGGGATCTTAGTTCCTTGACCAGTGATTAAACCTGCGCCTCCTTGCACTGGAAGCACAGAGTGCTAACCACTGGGCTGCCGGGGAAGTCCCTTTGTGAGTTTTGACAGATGCATGGTCATGTGGCCACCACAACAATCAGGACACAAGACTTTGGTCACCTCCAAAAGACTCCCTCACTCTGCCTCTTTGTAGCAAAACACCATCCTAAACCCTCAGCAACTGCTGACCCATTGTTTCTGTAGTTTTTCATTTGCTCCCACATGGCCAAGAAGTCAGACTCCAAAGGCTGTGTGCTGTATACTTCTGTGTACATGACATTGTGGAACAGCAAAGGTAGATGACTTGCGGAAGAAGTATGCTTTTTAAGTTTAACACAGAGCAGACTCGTGTGGCTGAAGAGGTGTAAACAAGAGCGGAAATGATAGGAGGTGAAGCCAGAGAGGTGAGCCAGATGTCTAGTTTTTCGTGGGGTTGGTTTATTTCTGTTGTAGGGCTTTATATGTCATTGCAAAGTCACTGGTTTTAAGCAGAGGAATAACGATCTGACCTGTTTTAACAGGAATCAGGATTATTCTAGGATTTTTTTGACCTGAGTAATTAGAAGGAGGAAACTCTTGTTAACTCAGATGGGAAGATCAAAGTGAGGAATTTGGGGAGAAGATAAGGAATTCAGTTTTGTACAGATCATGTGAGGATACTGTGTAGCTAGTTGGGTAAATTGGGGTTAATAGAGGATATCCGTGCTGGAGATAGAAATTCGGAGGTCACAGCCATGGGAACAGTATTTGAAACCATGTGACTGAGGCACAAAGGACATGAGAATACAGCTAAGAGCACAGATTAGAATACAAAACAGAACTGGGAGAGTCCAGTGTTACGGGGTCAAACAGTTTACGTGCCCAACAACAATTTATTTCTGATGTACAAGAAATAATAGAGCAGTTTGAAAGGAATGCTGGACATGTTCAAGTAGTTAGAAGACTGGCCTCCACATGACATAAAGGACGAGCAGGTGGTGTGTCTGTTCGACTCCGCGGCCTCATGGACTGTAGCCCGCCAGACAACTCTGTCAAAAAGAACCACAGAACAATCCTTTACGTGAAAAATACTACTGAAATAAAAATCTAAATGAATGGGTTAAGCAGACTAGACACAACTGAAGAGAAAGTCAGCGATTTGTAGGACAGAATGAAAGGGAGTCTGCCAAGGTGGAAAACGAATAAAATTTTCCTTAGGCATTTGTATTAAATGCTCTCATAGGGCACGCTCCTCTCTTTTCAGCCTTGGAGTGAAAAGTCAGGGGTCCAGAAACAGAATACAACTCTTAATTTATTTCTAGACTTGGAAAAAGATTTAGTGGCAGGATTGAAGACCTCTGCTAATAGGAAGAGCTAGTGTTTGTCGTTCAAAGTACTTTACATGGATCAGGAGCAGTGGCTGGCCGGGAAGGACTGAGAGGCCAGACAGTAACCTGTGCAGGTTAAGTGAGAACAGCTTCACTGGAGCTGTGTCTGATTACTCTTCCTTCTCCCTTTGGATTTCCAGTCTCCTCTCCTTGATACTGCTACTGCTTCTCGAGAGGTACTGCTGGGTTTGTTCACCAGTATTAATTCATTAGTTTAGTAACTTCTTTAAAATCAAGCAGCTGTTCTGTGTCAGGTATTGACGTTTTGTTACACACAGGCCTAAGCATCTGACTGGAGACGAACTATGTAGTCAGCAGACCCAAGATTTCCAAAGCAATCCTAAGAGGAAAGCACAAAGCTGGAGGCATAGCCCTCTCAGGCTTCAGACAATGCTACAAAGCTACAGCAATCAAAACAGTGTGGTGTTGGCATGGAAACAGACATGGATCAATCGAGCAGAAAAGAGAGCCCAGAAATAACCCCCGCACCTGCAATCAGTTAATCTTCAACAAAGTAGGCAAAAATACACAACAGAGAAAAGACAGTCTTCAGCAAGTAGTGTTGGGAAAGCTGGACAGCCACATGCACATCTGTGAAGTTAGGACACACCTTCACACCATACACAAAAAAAATCTCAAAATACTTAAATATAAGACATGACACCATTAAACTCCTAGAAGAGAACCTAGACAAAACATCCTTTGACATAAATTGTAATGTCTTCTTAGGTCAGTCTCCCAAGGCAATAGAAATATAAGCATAAATATACAAATGGGACTTAATCAAACCTACAAGTTTTACATACCAAAGGGAACCATAAATGAAAGCCTAGGGACCAGGAAAGAGTTATCTGCAAATGATGTGACCAACAAGGACTTAATTTCCAAAACATACAAACCGCTCACAGAGAAACCTCAGTCAAAGAAATGGACAGGAGACATAAACACCCATCCCCCTGAAGAAGACACAGATGGCCAAGAGGCAGATGACAAGATGCTCAAAAGCACCAATCATTAGAGAATGCAAGTCAAAACTGCAATGAGGTGTCACTTCACACTGGTCAGAACGGTCGTCATCACAAAGTTTACCAATAAGAAATGAGAGGGTGTTGAGAAAAGGGACCCTTCCTACACTGTTGGCGGGAATGTGAATTGGTGCAGCCACTATGGAAGATAAGATGGAGGTTCCTTACAGAACAAAGCTTGGGGCCGGTGTATGGGATGAACCGGGGGGATGGGCAGGGAAGGGAGGCGGGAGGGGGCTTTAACATGGGGAGATCGTCTACACCTGTGGCTGATTCATGTCAATGTATGGCAGAACCAATACAGTACTGTGAAATGGAATAAGCATTAAACAAACAAACAAAAAAAAAAGCTCAACATTCAGAAAACTAAGATCATAGCATCTAGTCCCATCACTTCATGGCAAATAGATGGGGAAACAGTGAAAAAACAAAAACAAAAAACTGAGTTACCCTGTGATCCAGCAATTCCACTCCTGGGCATGCATCCGAAGAAAACCATCATCTGGAAAGACACGTGTCCCAGTGTGCATGACAGCATTATTTACAATAGCCAAGACACGGAAGCAGTCTAAATGTCCGTCAACAGACGAATGTCCATCAACAATGAATGTCCGTCAACAGATGAATGGGTAAAGATGCGCAATATTACTCAGCCCCCCAAAATGAGCAAAATAATGCCATTTGCAGCCACATGAATGGACGTAGAGATTATCATATAAGTAAAGTTAGACAAATAACATGATATCGCTAATATGTGAATCTAAAAAAGGGTACAAATAAAGTTATTTCAAAACAAACAGATTCACAGACATAGGAAGCAAACTTATGGTTACCAAAGGGGAAAAGCGGGAAGGGATGAATTATGAGTTGGGATTAGTAGATATGAACTACTATATATAAAATAGATTTTTAAAGTCCTACTATATAGCACAAGGAACTATATTCAGTATCTTGTAATAATGAGTGATGGTAAAGAATCTGAAATAGTGTGTATATGTATATTCATATACATATAAAATACATATATAGCTTTTATATATATATATCCGGAGAATATGTATAAAACTGAATCACTTTGCTGTACACCAGAAACAAATACAACACTGTAAGTCAACTCTACTTCAATTTTTTTTTTAAGACAAGTGGTCAGCTCATTTCCGTACAAGTGGTGAGTGACACCAAAGGGTAACTGCAGTGCTTGCTATAGGTACGGGGCATTGTGAGGCACACGGACAATGCCTCTGAAAAACAGTGGAATTAAGTAAGTGGGAAAGGGGGAGGGAGAGGAGGGGTTGGCATCCAGATAGTGGCAGTGGCATGACCCCAGGCAAGGCAAGGTGGAGGCTCGGTGCATGGGGGGAGGAACTGTGGCTTCGAGTGCAAGCTGGGGGCATGGAGGGGTGGCGGCGGGGCATCTTCATTTCTCGAGGGACAAAGCCCCAAGCTCTTGGCTCTGCCCTTGCTGATTCTAACGACCTGGCCCAGCCTCATCTCTCACACCGCCCCCTCCCACACTCTATTCTCCCACCATTCAGGGTCACCTGTGGGACCAGCACAGTGCCTGGCATGTGGAAAGTGTTCAGTAGGTGTTCGAGGAATGAAATATGAGTTGAAGAAAAAAAAAAGTATGGAAAGGCAGGCAGGGGGCCTCTGCTTGGAGTGTCCCAACCGAGGTTCCTGCACCGCCCCAGGGGGCTCAGATAGTGAATCCCTCAGAGAGCACTATCTCTGGGTCTCCGACATTCAGGAGTAGACTTTGTGTCCGCTAACGTTCTCAGTCCCGTCTCTCCAACCAGGCTGTCCCTCCTTGAGGGCGGGAGCCATGTCTGACGTCTCACTCATGGTGCTGGACATCAACAGGCGCTGAATTGAGTGTCTGCCAGTGGAGCTGGACTTGCCTGTTTGCATCTCAGCGGAAAAGGGAAATATAGGATGAGATCCGACCATCAGGAGAACCACGAAAGCTGAAATTCGAAGCCCGTCCCCCTGTTGCTGGCTCATCCACTGCTCCGAAGACAACCAGGCACAGACTTCAGGGCAGAGTCCCTGGACCCAGGAGAGGGGTTATCTGCACAAAGCTGGCCCCACCAGACGCCCCTTTCTCCTTAACCAGGACCCTTGGACAGTGATACAGACTGGGTTTCCTCTATCAGCCTATTAGCCAGATCAACAGTAGAGAGCCTGAGGCGTGTGTGTGTGTGTGTGTGTGTGTGTGTGTGTGTGTGTGTGTTTAAGTACCATTGCAGAGAAGCAAGATGTTTCCCTGAGATTGTTTTCCTAAAAACCCGTGCGATATGAGAGGAAAGCCCTCAGATCTCCAACAGCAGTAAGGAGAGGATCACATCAATTGCACTGTCGTTCGTTCAGCATTTACTATTTACTACACACCGGGTGCCCCATCCAGAGCTGGAAACACAGACCCGCAACCTATGAAAGAGAAGACATGGAGAAACAAGGTCAGCACGCCTGGGAGCAACCAGGGAACAGCTAAGATAAACATACGAAAGAAAAAAGGCTCAACAACTTGGCTGTTTTTAGAGAGATTCAAGTCAAAACTACAGTGAGGCCTTTTCTCACACCAGTCAGAATGGCCATCATCAAAATATCTACAAACAGTAAATGCTGGAGGGGATGTGAAGAAAACCCTCCTGCTCTGTTGGTGGGAATGTAAATTAACACAGACACTATGGAGAACAGTATGGAGATTCTTTTAAAAACTAGGAATAAAACTGTCACATTGACCAGCAATCCCAGTATGCTTAGCACGTGCCAAGAGTCTGGCTGGGCCTCCCTTTCAGTATGAGTCTGGGCTTGTACTCAGGTCTTAGAAGCAGCCAGGCATGTTCAGAGGGGCTGAGCTCCCTGTGACAGGCCTCTGCAGAGATTTGGGGTTGGAGGGAATGGCCTAACAACGGAGGTGAACTCAAGAAAAAACAGGAGTCTGCTCTGATCCCAAGTGTGTCTGGACACCCGACGCCCATTTCTGTTTCATACTATATGAAGGGACGTCCCTGGTGGTCCAGTGGTTAAGACGCTAAGCTTCCAGTGCAGGAGGGTGTGGGGGTTCAATCCCTGGTCGGAGAACTGAGGTCTCACCATGCTGCTCAGCACGGCTGAAATAAAGATTTAAAAACTCATACTGTGTGAAGGATATAATTCATCCCTTGCAGTAGCAATGCTTCTCACTCAGGAGTTCATCTCCTCAGGGGAATTTCCAGATTTTTTTGAGGAAAGGTCATGTATAGCGTAGAATTGGCCTCTCCAAACGTCCAGTCAAGGCCGAGCACTGAGGAATTGATGCTTTTCAACTGTGGTGCTGGAGAAGACTCCTGAGAGCCACTTGGACTGCAAGGAGAACCAACCAGTCAATTCTAAGGGAAATCAGTCCTGAATATTCATTGGAAGGACTGATGCTGAAGCTCCAATACTTTGGCCATCCGACCGAAGAGCTGATCCCGATGCTGGGAAAAGCAGGAGGAAAAGACGGCGACAGAGGATGAGATGGTTGGATGGCATCACTGGCTCAATGGACATGAATCTGAGCAAACTCCGGGAGATGGTGAAGGACAAGGAAGCCCGGCAAGATGCCGTCCATGGGGTCACAAAGAGTAGGACATGACTTAGAGACTGGACAAGGACAAAATGCCCAGTCATGTTGGCCCATGGAACACACACACACTGGAATCCTGCACCTCCAGCTCCAACACACACGAAGGCAGGATAGGATACTTCAAAATATGAACATATTCAAAATCCAGACATTATTACACCAGGTGCCAGTGGTGGGAAGTGGCGCTGAGAACCCCTACAGGCCTGAGGAGCTGTGGTCTTGGGCCCCCTGCCAGGACAGGGCTTAGGCCTCAGGGACAGGATTAATGGGGCTGGACTCTGTCTGAGGCCAGGAGCGGGGGCCTGAGCCAGAGCAGGCAGCCCCCCTCCACCAGGTAAAACTATTAGGATCTTGAGCCCCTAAGAAAACCATAGTTCAAAAAGACACACGTACCCCAGAAATGGTATGAATGAACTTATTTACGAAATAGGAACAGACTCACAGACATAGAAAACAAACTCAGAGTTATTGAAAGGAAAAGGTTGGTGGGGGAGCATGCTAACTTCATACAATTGGCAGATGGGAACCTGGAGCTTCTCCACGAAGGCCTCTCCCAGAGTTCTGAGAACGGGTCCAGAGTCGTTCTCACCAGACCTTCTCTCCACAGCCACGGGCCTTGGGGTGAGGCTAGTGAAAACCAGGGGCCCAGGGATAAGGGGCCAGGCCAACTTCTGCCCACTGCTCTCCAAATCCTGCAGGTGGCAGCTGGACACAAGGCTGAGCATCTGAGGACCAGACGAAGCGCGAACCACGTGGCGTTCCAGACCCAGGGATGCTCACCCTCAGCACAGCTCGGAGTCCTGCCTGCGGAGGACGGTGGAACAACAGGGAGATGGAGGCGCCGACAGACTCCGCTGTTCACAGCGGCAGCCGCGAACCAGTCTGCCTACCGACATTAACATTTAAACTCATTAAAATGGGATAAAACTGAAGATTCAGTTCCCTTGGTTGCAGCAGTCACGTTTGAAGTGCTCAACAGCCACATGGGGCTGCTGTATTGGACAGTGCAGATAAGAGACGTCTCCATCAGCAGAGTGTCCCACGTGGCGACCACTGCCCTGGACAGTGAGCTCCGACCTGCCCCAAGGGTATGAACACCCAGGCACCAGACGAGTCTGCGTCAACCCAGAGAACATCCATTCAGAAGGCTCCGAGAGTGGGTCCCTGGATCCAGACCCTTCCTCACCTCCTTCTCTTATTCCTTTCCGGTTTTATGGAGATACAGTTGACAAGCCGTCCTGTAAGGGTCTAAAGCATACCACTTAATGACTTGACTTACATAGTTTGTGAAATGATGACCACAGTAAGCTTCATGAACATCCATCATCTCTTATATTGGGACGGCCAAAAAGTTCTTTTGGGTTTATCATAACATCTGATGGAAAAAACTCAAACGAACTTTTTGGCCAGCCCAATAGATACAAAAAGGAAAAAACATTTTTGTTCTTTTTATTTTCCCCATGATGAGACCTCTTAGGATCTACTCTTAACAAGTTTCAAATACACCATGGAGCAGTGTTAACTATAGCCATCAAGCTGTCTATTACATCCTTGGTACTTTGTAATCCTAAGACTGGAAGTTGGTACCTTTCAACTACATTCATCCATTTCTTCCTCCCCTTCTTCTTCTTAGGAAATAATCATTACTTCTCGAAGGCCCTGAGGCCTCAAGGACCCTGGACGTTTAGGCTCCTTCAGGCCTCAGGGCCTTTGAACCCGCTTTCACCTCTCCCAGGGATGCCAGGATGCTCTCTCGCATCTACATACCAAACGGTGAGCACCGTGCCAGGGCTGTTGATACCTGCCCATCCCCTCAGCACCGCATCAACATGCCCACAGCTGCCACCCGGGGACTGTGCCAGCTGTGGGGGCCATCTGACCCTTGCATGGGCAGGCAGCGCTGGGGAGTTAACGCCCCAACAGATGGGGTGTTGATGGGCAGACACCTCTTGAGTAAGATCCCTCTGAGAGCTATTCTACACGTGCTGCAGAGGCCCGAGTTTCGGTGGTCCCCAGGGGCAACTGGCCTGAGTAGACAGGCGCCCTTTACCGGCTTTCTCCCACCCTATTCAACTTCTCACTCCCCACTGCCGTTTCCTTGAATCACTCCCCAAATAACTGGAGTGACTGGGCAGGAGATGTCATTCACGGAGAAAAGAAAGTCAAAGGAAAAATCAGGTTGGGGGTTAAAGGTGAGGAGTTCTGTGTTGGAGAGTGATGGATTTAGAAGTCTATCATTATCTGTCATTATCAATTTCTAAATCAAAGGGTGTATATAAATATATACACTGTTTTTATATTCTTAAGAATATGTTACTTGCTGTAGCACTTTGAACATGATGGGTGGCAACCACATCCAGGGGGTGGTTGGAGCCTTGGCTGAGGCTGGGCGATGCTGGGATGACGATAAGCAAAGTGAGAAGGAACAACGCCAGGGACAGCACCCTCGAGAACACCGGGAAGTCCTCACCAGGCCCTCATCTGGAATCTGCTAGAAAATCTCTCTCGGACTTCCCCGGTGATCCAGCGGTTAAAGTCCACCTGCCAATGCAGGGGGCCTGGGTTCGATCCCTAGTCTAGGAAGATTCCACATACCACAGGGTAACTAAGCCCATGTACCACAACTACCACGCCCATGTGCTGGAGAGAAGCCCACGTGCTCGAGGGAAGCCCACGCGCTCGAGGGAAGCCACTGCAGTGAGGAGCCCTGGGCCGCAACTCGAGGGAGCCCACGGCCAGCGATGGCGAGTCAGAGCAGCCACAACTCAGCCAGTAAGCAGGCATCAAGAAAACGCCTCGCTGTCCGTGAAGACGGACAGCCTCTGCTTCTGTGTCACCTTCTCTGGGAGGCCTCTCACCAAGCACAGCGATCTGGCGCAGCGGCGGTCACGCTGCAGCCCTGAGCTGCTCGCTGAGTCTCCCCTCTCCCCTCGCTCCCAGGTCCCAAGCTCAGGGCTGGTTCAATCACGTTTGAGTGCCTGGAGCTTGGTACAGTGTTCAGCAAAGGTTTGCAGGTGAATGAACGAGTGAAGGAACCCATTTTCCAAGGTCTGTGACATACTCCGCACTTCTTGTCTTTCTGGAAGGAGACTTTCCTGCCTGGGAGGATACTGCCTCTGGAAAGAGCCCTTTGGCCAGTGACATTCTAGTGACCTACCTGCGGAAGGTGGCCCCAACCCCACAGCCTGGCTTTCAAAGCCCTCCATGGGGAAGATCCATCCTTTTCTCCACTGCCTGTCACAGTCATAGACTTTCTTCGAGATTCATATTTTTCCTGATCACCTCCTCCCAATTATTGGAAAGTAACTGCTCTGATTCTCTTAGCATCTGATCTGATCTTTTCTGTGGTACTTTGATCATGTTCTCCCTTTTCTGTATTTATTCAGTTCAGTGCAGTCGCTCAGTCGTGTCCAGCTGTTTGCGACCCCATGGCCTGCAGCACACCAGGCTTCCCTGTCCATCACCACCAACTCCTGGAGCTTGCTCAAACTCATCTTCATTGAGTCAGTGACACCATCCAACCATCTCATCCTCTGTCATCCCCTTCTCCTCCTGCCTTCGATATTCCCCAGCATTAGGGTCTTTTCTATGGAGTCAGTTCTTTCCATCAGGTGGCCAAAGGACTGGAGCTTCAACTTCAGCATCAGTCCTTCCAATGAATATTGAGGACTGATTTCCTTTACGATTGACTGGTTGGATCCCTTGCAGTCCAAGGGATTCTCAAGAGTCTTCTCCAACTCCACAATAGAAAAGCATCAATTCTTAAGTGCTCAGCTTTCTTTCTAGTCCAACTCTCACATCCATACATGACTACTGGAAAAATCATAGCTTTGACTAGACGGACCTTTGTTGGCAAAGTAATGTCTCCGCTTTTTAATATGCTGTCTAGGTGGGTTATAACTTTTCTTCCAAGGAGCAAGCATCTTTTAATGTCATGGCTGTAATCACTATCAGCAGTGATTTTGGAGCCAAAAATATAAAGTTTCTCACTGTTTCCCCATCTATTTCCCATGAAGTGATGGGACCAGATGCCATGATCTTCGTTTTCTGAATGTTCAGTTTTAAGCCAACTTTTTCACTGTCCCCTTTTATTCATCTAGAGACTCTTTAGTTCTTCTTCAGTTCAGTTGCTCAGTTGTGTCCAACTCTCTGCGACCCCATGAATCGCAGCACGCCAGGCCTCTCTGTCCATCACCAACTCCCAGAGTTTACCCAAACTCATGTGCATGGAGTCGGTGATGCCATCCAGCCATCTCATCCTCTGTCAACCCCTTCTCCTCCTGTCCCCAATCCCTCCCAGCATCAGGGTCTTGCTGAGTTCTTCACTTTCTGCCATAAGGGTGGTGTCACCTGCATATCTGAGGTTATTGATATTTCTCCCAGCAATCTTGATTCCAGATTGTGCTTCATCCAGCCCGGCATTTTGCATGCTGTACTCTGCATATAAGTTAAATAAGAAGGGTGACAATATACAGCTTTGATGTACTCCTTTCCAGATTTGGAACCAGTCTGTTGTTCCATGTCCAGTATTTATCATATATATATATACTATTGTTATATTCTTAAGAATATTTTACTTTCTGTACCACTTTGAACATGATAGGTGGCAGATATTCAGGATTATTTACTGAATTCCAAATGAATTTCAAGATATCTAGCCAAGAGGAAATCTACAGAAATCTCTGATAAAGGGGCCTTTGTATCAGTCAGCTAGCACTGCATAACAAGCTATCCCAAACTCAGTGGCCTGAAATAACACTTATTATTATGCCTTACCTATCTTTAGGTTGACTATGAGTAGGCTAATCAAGCCTGGGCTCAAATGGCGCTCAGGGGTCTGCTGACTTTACTAGGGTCACTTCTGTATCTAGAGGTTGGCTTGGGGACAGTCCTTTAGGCTGGGCTTGCCTGGACAGCTTCATTGGGGCACACATCTCTCATCCTCTTCTGAGGATCAGCTAGCCCAGAATATTCTCATGGCAATGGCAGAAGCACCAGGGAAGAAGCCCAGTCACGGGAGCATGTTTAAATACCCTGCTTGTGCCATATCTGCCAAAATCCACCGTCCAGGGTGGGGGGATTACAGCTCGCCCTCACAGTCACAGGGCAATGGGCACGGATATAAGGACTGAAAAACTGAGCATTAACACAATCTGCCATGGTCTTCTTCCAAGTTTTGCTGTCAGGAAGCCAGGTAAACAGAACATGTGCTTTGCGGTCCGTCTAACCCACAGCCTCAGAGGAAGTGTCACTGTGGGGTGAACTCAGTGCTACTCTGGGTGAGCTTTTGGGCGTCACTTCTCTGTTATAACACACCCCACATGGTTCTATGGTTGGTTCTGAGATGGAGAAGGCAATAGCACCCCACTCCAGTATTCTTGCCTGGAAAATCCCATGGACGGAGGAGACTGGTAGGCTGCAGTCCATGGAGTCGCTAAAAGTCGGACACGACTGAGCGACTCCTTTCACTTTTCACTTTCATGCACTGGAGAAGGAAATGACAACCCACTCCAGTACTCTTGCCTGGAAAATCCCATGGACGGAGGAGCCTGGTGGGCTGCCATCTCTGGGGTCGCACAAGATCGGACATGACTGAAGCAACTTAGCAGCAGCAGAGACGGTTAAAGCTTAGAGCCCTTTTAAGGAGGAGGTGAAAAGGTCTCTCATGCTTTCCTTGAGCCTTGTGCAACAATGTAGCTTGCCCAAGAACTGGTCTTTTTTTAGGAGCTAATAATCACACCGCACAATGTCTTACTCAGCAGATACATGACTTGTACCCCTGATTACACAGCAGCAGTATCTCTCACTCAGAGATGGTTGCCCAAACCCGTTCTCCCTGGCTAATCTTGTGCCAAAGTTATCTCAGGATGTATGCCTTGGGAAAGAATCTGGTGGAACTCTAACAACCTTGAGGTATTCTTTTTATCTATTCTCAGCAGCCAGTTGAGAAGTATATAAGGCCCTGCTTAAACTAGTGAGGGTGGGTACTCTTTTGACCCCCTTCTGATGTCTATGTCAGAAGCTTCCTCTGTCCTGTCACTTTAAATAAAAATCTTTGCTGCACGAAGCTGAGTGACTGAGACTGTGTCTTTGGTCCCAGAGTTAAATCTTCTCCTTCGGAGACCAGGAACACGGCCCCTAGCACCGTTCACTGTAAGCTATCGGTTTTGGGGTATCTCTCTCCTCCGTTACACTGGGTGCCCCTGTCTATTCATCTAGAGTCCAGAGAGGATGCCCATAAACCCCGATTTTTTTGTGTGGCACTCCTGGGTCTTCATGCCGCGTGTGAGCTTTCTCTAGTTGTGGCGAGCAGGCGTGCCGGCGCGGGTGGGGGTGGGGGCGGCGGCCTCGGCACAGAGCTCAGGCTTTCGGCCTGCAGGCCCAGTAGCTGCGCTGAGCAGACTTAGTTGCCCTGAGGCAATGTCGAGTCTTCCTGGATTAGGATGGAACCTGTGTCCCTGGCACTGGTAGGTGGATTCTTATCCACTGGCCCACCAGGAAAATGCCCCCAAAACTCCTCCGGAACGCTGAGTGAATGGCAGCACGTTTCCGGCCACCGGGGCCTCTCCCTTCCCTGTCTGCCCCTGTTCTGGCCTTCTGTCTTGTCCCCAGGTGTGGCCGGTTCATCTGTCACGCCTAGAATCCGTCATCAGCGTCACATGGCTGACTCTTTACGCGGAATAGTCAAGGCACCACCTCAAAAGCCTACAGTGTTCCCCGCTCTTTCCCACTCTGAATTCTGAAGGAAGTTTCCAGAACTCCCACAGTAAGCCTGTCATGTTCACCGGAATACTCCTGAGGGTGACAAATGTTCGCCTTGTTAAGGTGGATGGAATTTTTGGAAACAGCTGGCAGTCATTCGGATCCAAAGCTGGTGACTCAGGTGGGTGATCAGCTGGGTCACTCTGGGGACAGAAACGCGCTGTGGTCAGAGAGAGGCGAGCCCGCGCTGTCCCCGTAGTTTCGAAGCTGTTCCTGAGGACAGGTCCAAGGAGCCGCAGCCGAAGAGAAAGCAGTCATCTGGGCACGCCAGCCCCTCCCGAGGCGGCCGCTGTGCGGGGGCCCACGCTGCGGAGGTTTCCACCCCACTTTCTTTACCTCTGGTTCTTTTAACTCCTCTGAGAATCTGATGAAAGCTCTGGATCTCCTCTCCAGACAAACGCCCATCTCGTGCATGTAACTTTGGGAGGCCCGTGGCCCCCACCGAGGTCGAGCCAAGGACCCCACTTAGAGCTTCTGTCTGGGATGCACGCGCTAACCAGTGCGAAGGCAGCAGAGCGCAGCGGGGCTGCTCTCCTTGCTTCCTTAGTTTCTGCCCACACCCCTCGCCCTGAGCCCAGCCCAGGTCCTTGACCTCTCCGTCCCTCTGAGATCGTCTCTGGGGACGAGGGCCCCTGTGGCCAGCTTGTCCCCTCAGCAGCTGTCGGGTGGACAGTGCTGTCTGAGCGTGGTGAGCCTTCCCAGGATGGCTGCGCTGCAGCCTCCGCGAGGTTCGTGCTTGGGAAGGAGCCTCACTGATGCAGTTAGACTCGGGGTGCCTTAGGGGTCAAGGCTAGGAATGTCCTTTACTTTGGGCGACAGACCAGCTCCCACGTCCTTGGCGCCCCTCCCTTCAGGCACCTGTCAGGATGCTCTGAACCGCTGCCAAGGGCGCAGGGGTGGGAAACGCCTGCCATGAGACCTGGCGGCCACAAGAGGGAGCCATCTGTCCTGAAAGCCCAGGCGTCTGGCTGGAATCGTGACTCCCATGTTCACCCCCTCCACCGCCCCGCCCCTGGCACCCCCCGCCTTACACCCACGCAGGCTCGCGGTCATGTTAGGTGCTGACGGCGGGCGGGGACAGAGCCAGGGGTGCAGGTGGCCGCCAGCTGAGGCTGTTTGTCCCCCAGCGACCTTCTTCTTACTCAGGCGGGTGCGATGGCCACCCCCAAAGCCTCTGAGCTCTCAGACCTTTTAGAAAGGTGCTCCCTCATCTAACTTTTTCTTTTCTTTATGGCAAAAGCAACCACGTTCAAAGGGGAAAATGAGAAAATTCAGACATGCAAAGGACACCTTGCAACCAGCCCTTTCTCAGAAATAAGTCTGGTCACCACAACAGGAGGGCGTGTGCCTGGGACCCTCAGGAAGGTAACAAGAGTAGGGGAGCCTCCCAGCGAGAACGGGGGTGCCTTTGTGTCGAGGTGTATCTCAGCAGTGTGCATAGAGCCGGTGACACCTCCAGGGTTCCGAGCCACAGGTGCCCGGAGGAAGAAGTGTGTGGCTGGGGAGAGGAGGGAAGCAAGCTGGTCCCCACCAAGCAAGCCGTGCCTGCCCCATGTATCACACGCTCACGGGTGCTGGTTTGCAGCGAGAGCAACTGAGACCCAGATGGGCTCACTCCCTCTGGGTCACGCGGCCAGTGAAGTGTCGGAGCCCCGGATCTGAAGTCAGGATGTCTCGCTCCAGAAGCTGCCGCCTTTACTAACACTGATGCTGGGCCTTTCGGGGCAAGGGTCTGTCCTCGGGCTCAGAGAACGGGGCCCAGCTCCGCACACCCCACCTGCACCCACAGCATCGCCCACATCCCCAGAGTTGGTAGGACAGCTGCAAGCTGGGAGGGCCCCGACGTCTGGTCCTGACTTCATGGCCCCTGCCCTAAACCTAGCTGTCAGGAGGCCTCGGAGGGGGTAGAGCTGGGCATTCGGGGAAGGTCCTCGGGATGCCCACAGCTTGCTCAGCCAAGGGTCTCCCACATGGCCTGGCAGAAACATTCGCGCTTGTCTCCCCACTGAGGCTCTGCAGAATGGGTCCACAGAGACTTGACTCGTCTTCTCCGGAAAGAAGCCCCTGCACCTCTGCCTGGGGTCGGGGTGCGGGGGACAGGCTGCTCTGATAACAGCCCCCACCGCGCCCTGCTCCCAACCTCCCTTTCTCAGGACACCTCTTTCCAGACCTCAGCCTGGAGGCCCAGAGAGGCCTCCCCTGGTTGCCAGGGCAACCGCTCCATTGTTTCCTGCCGCAGGAGTGGAGCCTGCAGCCCCCACCCCCGGCATGCAGTTCCTAGACCCCCACTGTCCCTACGGTTCTTGAGCTGGTGGAGCCCACAGGGCCCCATTCTACTCCTCCGGGCCTCTTTGTCACAGCAGGATGCTGAGGTGGGGGAGACAGGCGGACTGGTCACCATGCCAACATCACTTTGCCAACATCCCCAGAGGGGAGGGAGGGGCTGGAGCTCCGCTCATCCAGCCGTCTGGGGAGTGGTTTGTCTCTCCCTTGGGTCACCTGCCAAGCCCCACCTCCCACCCCGCCCCGGGTGCGGGCCCAGCCACCAGCCTTGGTGTCCGTGGCTGGAGGGGATTCCGCTGGCTCTCTGCCTTTCACCCAGTTTGCGCTGTTTTCGCTCAGTGAAGCGCAGCTCGGAGCTCAGGCTTCACACCCGTCCTGAAGTTTCACCAGCAGATGGGGCCTGGGCTGTGGGAGAGGAGCCAGGCTGTGCCCCAGAGCTGGGCCATGGTTCCTCCTCCATTCACTCCTTCTCTCGCTCTCATTCATTCAGCGACAGAACCCCCAGGCTGACTCAGGACCCCTCCAATATTATTAAAACCACTTTACAGAAGGAGAACTCTTACTTCAAGAGGTAAATGGCCCGAAGTACCCCAAATATTAAGTGTCAGAGGCAGGAGTTAATCTCAGGTCTGGCTGCCTCTAGTATTGCTGCCTGTAAGTCAAGATAAGACGACATTCTCCCCACCATTGCCAGTATCTTGACCACCTCGGGCACCATATGTAGATTGATTATTGACTAGAAAATAAAGTCATTACAAAGAAGTTAAGGGTGGGGTGTTTTGCACATGATAAGTATGGAGTGGATGCAGGATGGATGGATGAGCAGATGCACAGAGTATTACGGGTAACTGTCCACTCACTCCTCCATTCAATTTTTACATTCATTCAGTGAATAAGTACTGAGCACTTCGGTGTGCCAGGCATTGTGCTGGGCACTGTGGGCATGGGGAAACAATCCACCTCTGGTCCCAAGTCTGGGGAGAGCGGTGGACAGGTAACCCACCCGTGACAGTGCAGTGCCATGAGAGCCACAGTGGGGGAGGCCAGGCTGACCTCGGCGACATCGCTCATCCTCTGAATCCCTGAGGCACAGACCCTCTGGGCGGCAACAGATCATAAAATTCTTCCAGTTTCACTTTCATGCTCTAGTCATTTCATGTACCTCCATCACCATTTTTGCCATATCTACCTAGCACTCACTGTTAATATTATATTATATAAATATCAGTAATATTTTTCTTTAAACTGACTCACTTATTATGCTCTAAAATGATTACATAAGATGGAAACTTTATGTCACTACGAGACGTGGAAGACCACGGAAAATCCATTCACTGTAAACAAAACAATGTTATTAAATTCAAGGGACATACAGCTGCTGCCAGCGACCCTGATTCTAAGGCCCACTATCTTAAAAGGGAAATTCATAAGGGTCAGTGAGGGTGTTAGAAACATGGGCACCAAGTTGACTCCTTCTCTTTGATTTCAAAATGCTTAGAAGAGACTTAAAATGAGAGGAACCTTCTTAGCAGGTGATTTAGTGTTATTTAGCGGCTGGCAGGCGGCGAACCACTGAACTTCATATAAAGAGCTATGGATTTGTGGCCACGCTTGACAAGCACTGGTGGGTCCTACCCATCCCTGCACAGGTTACTATGTCCCCGTGGAGGGGCCACGTGGATGAAAGGATCGGCTGGGGCTTCTGGATGACCTCCCTGTGAAGCCCCCTGGGGGCTCCACGACAGTATCCCCTCTGTCCACCCCACCTGCCATCTCCAGATCAGCACCAACCAGTCTCCCCCTCAAGTGGGATGCTCCAGGCAGAGAGCCACCCTTCCTCACCCCTTCCTTTGTACAATGCTCAGCAGGGTCCCAACCACTGAAGTGATTCATGAGCCTCCTCCTGGATTCTGTAGGTGGTTGACTTCTGACATTTTTCCTTGCAAGCATAAGAGGAAAAACAAACAGGCTAGATGTGTGCACAGAGGAAGGAGGGTCTGAGTCTCCAAATCCTATCCCCTCCCTAAAACACACAAGCACCCCTGTTGCTAGCACCTGAGAGTCCACTGTTACTGCTTCATTTCTTCACATTTATAATACAAAGGCATTCGAGAAGCGAATTTGCTTATTGTGCACTCTGATCAATTTACATGAAATGTCCAGAACAGGCAGATCATAGAGACAGAGAGTAGATGGGTTTCCCAGGGCCAGAAGTGATGGGGGTTGGGGGGTGCTAAAGGATATGGGTGTTGAGGTGATTCAAACGTTCTATAATTGATTGTAGTGGTGGTTGTACAACTTATCTGTGAATATAGGAAAAATTAAAGTGTGAAATTTAAATGGGTGAATTGTATAGTACATGGCTGGTATCTTGAAGCTGTTGTGGGGGGCGGAGAGAGAGAGAGAGAGAAAGAATGAGGAGGAGGAAGAGTGGAGGGGGTTCTTCAGGAACCTGGGGATGGAAGATAGCGTTCTCAGCGCTGTTCCCTCCTGTCCCCTTTTACTATCAGATCTAACCCGTCTCTCTACGGGTCCCCTCAGTCCATCTTCTATTTCTTCTACTTGTCCCTGACGTAGTAATAATTAGAGCCAGTATTAGCCAAGGGCTGACTACGTGCCTGGTGCTAAGCGATCTTCATTTAATCCCTCGCTGAGGTCACGGGCTCACAGAGCACACCAAGGGCCCCTGTTGTGCACGTTAGATGGACTGGGGTGTTTCTTGGTTTCCTAGAGTTACTTCCAGACCCCTCTCCCAGCATGTCCTCTTTACAAACCCAGGTCATCTGCTAGTAGCTTCACCATCTCACTTCCTCATCTACAGGATCTCGTCCAACCCCAACCTTCCCCCAGGATGTGCACGCCTGCCTCATACATGGGGTTCATCCCCACACTGTTCTCACCTTCACTGATTCCCACAGCCAGGCTGAGGACTTCTCAGCTTGCACCACCTCAGCTCGAGTTGATGCTCCATTCACACTGGACCTGAGTCAGCAAGGCTGCGTATGGACCTCACTCATAACCCGTCACAACTGCCCTGCCCCGAGTCTCAGGCTCTGGACGCCCCTCTCTTACATGATGCCCTGGCCTTTCAGGGCCCTCATCTCCCATCCACTCCATCTGAACTTGAGCTTCAGTTTCATGAGGTCTTCCATCCCCAGACTGTCCACCAGGATCACCCCTTCAAGTCCACCACCGCTGAGAACTTGCTCCTCCCATCACTTGCCATATTCTTTGCATCTTCCATCTCTCCCGTTTCATCACACTGCTTTCTTAGCCTGCAAATATCTCTATTCTGAAGTCCTCCATGAATCCTGGTATCCCCCAACTCTTATTTCCTTTATTACCAAATGTCCTGCTGGAGTTCTGTCCTCACTCTCTCTTCACAGAGCAGCTCTGTTCTTATTTATCATCAAGGATCAGACAGTGAATTTTTAAAAGATGTGGCTTTGACAGAACAAAGGGCAAAGGCCAAGCACATCTGGATAGTCAGGAGGACTGGAAGGACTGTGAGGTGGGCTGACTGCTTCTCCCCATCCAAGAGGGGATAAACAGAATAATGAGCCCAGGGCATTAGAGTCAAGGGCTCCCTACAACTGTCCTAAGAGAATATCTTATGAATGCCCTAAAATCATATCTTACTCTCACAGCTAATGAGTAGCCAAAAGCCAAATATAGGTTCTTATCCTATAAGTTGCTGATTTACAACATAGTCTGGATTCACAGCTCACCATATTTCTAATGGGAAATTTTAGGGCAATGATTAGGGGCTTCCCAAGTAGTTCAAATGGTAAAGAACCTGACTGCAGTGTGGGAGATCTGGGTTCAATCCCTGAGTTGGGACGATCCCCTGGAGAGGGGCATGGCTACCCACTTCAGTATTCCGGCCTGGAGAGTTCCATGGAGAGAGGAGCCTGGTGGGCTGTAGTCCAAGGACTCACAAAGAGTCGGACACGACTGAGAGACTAGCAGACACATTAGGAAAGACCGAGTCCCAGAATATTAGAATGGCGGTGCTCAGGAAGCTAGTGAAATCTGAAGGCCCTAGACCTCGAAACTGCACCAGGCTTCTCTCACCAGCAGAAACAACCGCCCCCCCCCCGACCCCCGACCCTGCCTGGAGGAGACTGGTCTTAGCTTATTTGATGATTTCGTGCCTGTCCCCCACTCCAGAGCTTCGCATGTCCCCAGATCCATGGTCAAAGGCAATCTCCTGTGACCAGGGAGCTGATTATAAAAGTGTGTCCAATAGACACTTTGATGCTAAAATGTGTGAATTTATATATCAATGAAGACCTAGAGAATATTCATAGGAATAGGTTCAAACCATGCTATAGTATAAAGGAGAGCATGTAGCTTTAAATCTGGCTGAATTTTTCAGTATGTATGTACGGCTTACCTGAGATTCTGAAGCTGATGCACCAGCTCAAGGATCTGATCAAAGTTTTATTGTTACTTCAGTTGGCAAACTGAAGCCTGGACTCGGTGATAGTCAAACGAAACTGACATGCCAAAAAGCTCCTGGGTGTAATGTAGGAGAAATCCAAAGAACTGGGGAACTAGGGCTGATGAAGTGGATTTCTCACTTTTGACTGGTCTATCCAGGCTTTAACCACAGATCTTCCTCGACCTATGAGGCGGTTGTGTAAATGCATGGTCAAGTTGACAATATCATACACTGAAAATGGCTTTTAAGACATCTGACCTACCACATGTCATAGCTGACCCTAGCCTATCTTAACACACATACAGAACACTTAATGTTAGCCTGCAACTGGGCAAAATCATCTAATGTAAAGTCTATAATAAAGTGTTTAACATCTCATGTAATTTACTGAATGCAAAAGACAGAATGCTTCTAAGTGCCCCAATGATTTACCCTCGTGATCATGTGGCCAGGACTGGGGGCTGTGGCTTGCTACCCATGCCCAGCATCACAAGAGTATACCAAATACATGTTGCTTGCCCAGAAAAACAAAAAAGCCAAGCTCAGAATCAGAGATGCAGTTTCTACTGAAATCATACTGCTTTTGCACCATCATAGAGAGGAAAGGATTGTTCACCATTAGAAGTCAGGGACTGGTTGTACATCCCCTGAGAAAGACCAGAGGACACCCCTTCCCCAAGGTATGAAGAAATTCCCTGAGGAGAACACTAGCTTCCTCTGCAGTTCTCTACAAGTTGGGGATGATGATGGGAGACACTGCCATTGAAATATGTTCCTGGGTATTAATGGAGATAATGAGATCCAGAATGGGCTCTGTAGTGAGGCTAGGTGACCACGGTAAGCTGACAAGGAGGGAGCAGGGCCAGAGTGACAGCGAGAAGGGCGTGACCCACAGGGTTCCTCATGGTGGCCCAGCGAATGCCAGGCCCCGGCGAATGCCACGCATGCCAGGGCCTAGACCTCTCGAGCACTGCATTAACATCCTGCTGCATCTGCAGAATTAAAAGGCAGGCCAGAGCTCGAGAGGTCTGAGACAAAGTCTCAGGACATCAGAGGGTCACAGGTTTTCACTAATCCCCGCGCTTAAGGCAGGTGAAGACAGAAACTGTGCTCTGTGCTGTGTGACATTACAAATTGATATCGCACCTCTTCCCCCAGCGTTTCCCCACAGGAACTGTGGTTATTCAGTAGAGTGAGTGTAACCCTGGGCAAACAGGAAAAGACTCTTCAGGGGCTATTGCTGGCACTGAGTTAATACTAATCCCAGGTCATTCGTTGAGTGGAAGTTAATGGAGGCCAGGAGATAAGTTATTTTGGGGCCCAAATCTTTACACAGTGGCTCCAGCCTGTGGTTGTTTCTCCAGGTCCTGAATGTATAGTTGGAATACGTATACTCAGTGACAGACAGAATCTCCTATAGGTTCTGCCTGACCTGTGGATTAAGGGCCATCATGATAGGAAGGACCAAGTGATAATGCCCAATGAGCCCCTCCTTAACAAAACAGTAAACCAAAACCCACACCACATTTCTAGGAGAATCACAGAGGTTAGTATCACTAAGAAAACCGAAGAACGCAGGGCTGATGGCCCAGAAGCGTGCAGGAATCAGCTCATACAGCCCTGTGAGAACTGTTATTATTTATTCATAGGAATTGTTATAAGATTGTCGACCTTACCTTGAAACTTCATCTTTGGTAGCTTTAAATTGGCCATGATGAGACTATTTAAACCATGAAATTGGCAAACACTAAAATCAGGGCTTTTTGTTAAATCCTTTCAGAGACAGTCTGCCAACAAACTAGAGGTGATCTCCATTGTATCCTTATTTAAGCTACCTGTTTGGCCTTGACTGGATGGATCTTGGAATTGGAGAATGGTGGCAGATTATGTAAGATCAGACTGTGATTTCATCTGCTGTTGGTGTTCTACACCTGGCCAGCTCACTGCACCGCATTGAGGCCTACTGTGGTTGGATGGATGAGGGATGCATGGATGGATGATGGAACGCGAATGCATGTTACTCACGATAGCTAAGATACAACCCTCACCTGATGATGACTGAATGACTAAAGAGAATGTGGCACAGACAATGAAATATCATCCTTCAGCCAGAAAAAAGGAGGAAGTCCTGGTATTCGGTGATATGGATAAACCTGGAGGGCACTACATGAAATAAGCCAGACCCAGAAGGACAAATACTGGATAATCTCACTTATACGTGAAATTTGAAGTATCCAAACTCATATATCAGAGAGTAGAAGGGCAGTTGCTCACGTAGGTTTGGGGTGGAAAGAGCGAGGTGTACTCAAGGTGTACAAAGCTTCAGTTGTACAAGATGAGTAAGTTCTAGAGATCTAATGTACAACGTGCAACATGGTAGCTACTGTTAACAATACATTATTTACTTGAGATACGGGAAGGAGGGAAAGGAAGGGAGGAAATGGCAACTCTGTAAAGTGATGGCTGTGATAATGAGCTTGAGAGTGGGGACCATTTCACAATGCATCAGTTCAGTTCACTCACTCAGTCGTGTCCGACTCTTTGCATCCCCACGAACCACAGCATGCCAGGTCTCCCTGTCCATCACCAGCTCCCGGAGTTCACCCAAACCCATGTCCATTGAGTCAGTGATGCCATCCAACCATCTCATCCTCTGTCGTCCCCTTCTCCTCCCACTTTCAATCTTTCCCAGCATCAGGGTCTTTTCCAATGAGTCAGTTCTACACATCAGGTGGCCAAAGTATTGGAGTTTCAGCTGCAACATCAGTCCTTCCAGTGAACATCCAGGACTGATTTCCTTTAGGATGGACTGGTTGGATCTCTTTGCAGTCCAAGGGACTCTGAAGAGTCTTCTCCAACACCACAGTTCAAAAGCATCAGTTCTGTGCTCAGCTTATATCAAAACATCAAGTTGCAGGGACTTCCCTGGCAGTCCAGTGGTGAAGATGCCATGTTTTCACTCAGAGGGCAGAGTTCCATGCCCGGTTAGGGAGTTAAGACCCTGCATGCCACAGGGCTCAGTCAAAAAAACATCGAATTATATGTCTTAAATAAATATCATTCCTATTTGTCAATGATAGCTCAATAAAGCTGAAAAAAGAGAAAATTATGAATAAGACTAAGGAAATCACTTCCAGTATCATAGAGATAGATTAGCACACTGTCCAATGAGATTGAATTGACCTATAACCTGTATGGTTCATCATGTATTATTATTGAATGTACTGCACAATCTGTTCTCTTTGATGGACTGTAAATATGTCCAGTAAAGAATCTACCTGCCAAGGAGAAGACACAGGTTCAATCCCTAGGTTGGGAAGATCTTCTGAAGAAGGAAACGGCAACCCACTCCAGTTTTCTTGCCTGGGAAATCCCATGGACAGAGGAGCCTCGTGGGCTACCGTCCATGGGGTCGCAAAAAAGTTGAACAGGACTTGGCGACTGAGCAACAGCAAACTACATTTGGATGATAAAGTCCTCTGCAATACTATACCAATGAAGATGTTTATGTCAGCTGTAAAATGAAAACAGTAACCCCTATGAATGTCCAGTTCACAAAATATAATAATCAAATGAAATCATGGATGTGAAGAACACTGTGAACTTCAGTGCCTTACCTTAAAAGATGGAAGAGGCTCCACACCAGGTGGTTTTTACACCCAAGACTGAAGAGGAGAATCTTTCAGTTCAGTTCAGTCCCTCCGTCGTGTCCAACTCTCTACAACCCCATAGACTGCAGTACGCCAGGCTTCCCTGTCCATCACCAACTCCTCCCTGGCAATTATTTATATTGTTCAAGGATGAAACTCTACTGTTATTAATCAGCTTTATCAAATTTTTTAATTGTATATTAGGCTTACATCTGATTTTAGCTGAAATTAAAGATGGATGGATGGACGGCAGTTTGTGTGAATGGACAGTTAAGTCAGGTCGGAGCATGCTACTGTTGTTGATTAGAATTTTAGTGTGGGGATAAAGGTACGTATCCCTGTACGGCAGAGAATGAAAAACCAAGAACTTCCCAAACTCCTTTATAGCTAGAGTTTAGGTTGCGACTTAGGTTCTGCCAATAAGAAACACCTGATGAGACTGGAATTTGGACCCTCGGCCCTGTACCCAGAGTTACTGTCCCAACTTCGTGATCCCTGCACGACAGCTGTGTTCCAAGGCTCAAAGTGTGGGCTTTCAGACTCCCTAATTTCTTTCTCTTTCTTTGGCTGTGCTGTGCAGCATGCAGGGTCTAGATCCCTGATCAGGGATCAAACCCACGCTCCCTGCAGTGAAAGCAAGAGCCTTAACCATTGCACCACCAGGGACGCCCCTCCCCAGCTTCCTGACTGTGACAGAAGGGGTAGGTCTCCTGGGAGATGAGTGATCGCCCTGGGTTCATTCCTGGAATCTCAGTTTAGTTTCCAGTGATTTTTGTAAGCAGCCAATTGACTGCATTAAGTCCTTTTCCTCTTAAAATAGCTACAAAGGATTGTTAACTGCAACTGAACTCTGACTAATACAGCCTTTTCAAGTTTTTCTTCCCCTCATCATTTCTACTATCTAGCCACCTTCCATCACACTCCCCAGAGATGAATCATCTCTCACATTTTAGGGGGAAAAAATAGACAACATCATTGAGGAATTTCTCTAATTCCTGCTGATCCATCTAAGGCCTCTGGACCCACTGCCACCTCCACTGCATCGTTCCTGCATGGAAAACTCAGCCATCTTTGCTCTGGATCCTACCCTATTCATCTCTGGAAGCTTCTCTTTCTTCACTGCACATTTGACCTCTTCCTCCTGCTGTTCTGCCCATTCACTATCAAAACACTGTCAAATCTCTCTCATGGAGAAAAAAAAACCCAACTCCAAATCGTCTGTCCCCCTCTAGTCACAGTCTCTTTTTCTTCTTCCCTCCACTCCCAAGCTTTCTAAGGGAATCACCCACACTTCCTCCCCTTTCAGTTCATTTCTCCATCTACGCAACTTAACCTTTGCTGCATTCACTCCCCTAAAATTGACCCACTGAAGCAGCCAGTGGCCACCAAACAGCCAATCCAAAGATTCCCTTTACTCCTTTTTCATTCTCAGTCTCCGAGGGGCATCAGACGGTGTTAGCTTCCTCCTGATGTTCACCAGACTTTCTCCAGGATCACCTAGTTGACCTTTCTCCATCTCATTTGGAGGCTTCTCATCTCACTTCTCTAATAGCGAGGAGAAATATCAATAACATCAGATATGCAGATGTCACCACCCTTATGGCAGAAAGTGAAGAAGAACTAAAGAGCCTCTTGATAAAAGTGCAAGAGGAGAGCGAAAAAGTTGGCTAAAAGCTCAACATTCAGAAAACGAAGATCATGGCATCTTGTCCCATCACTTCATGGGAAATAGATGGGGAAACAGTGGAAACAGTGGCTGACTTTATTTTTCTGGGCTCCAAAATCACAGCAGATGGTGTTTGTAGCCATAAAATTAAAAGACACTTACTCCTTGGAAGGAAAGTTATGAGCAACCTACACAGCATATTAAAAATCAAAGACATTACTTTGTCAACAAAGGTCCATCTAGTCAAGACCATGCTTTTTCCAATCGTCATGTATGGATGTGAGAGTTGGAGTGTGAAGAAAGCTGAGCACAGAATTGATGCTTTTGAACTGTGGTGTTGGAGAAGACTCCCGAGAGTCCCTTGGACTGCAAGGAGATCCAACCAGTCCATCCTAAAGGAGATCAACCCTGGGTGTTCATTGGTAAGACTGATGTTGAAGCTGAAACTCCAATACTTTGGCCACCTGATGTGAAGAGCTGACTCACTGGAAAAGACTCTGATGCTGGGAGGGATTGGGGACAGGAGGAGAAGGGGACGAAAGAGGATGAGATGGTTGGATGGCATCACCGACTCAACTGACATGGGTTTGGGTAGACTCTGGGAGTTGGTGATGGACAGGGAGGCCTGGCGTGCTGCAGTTCATGGGGTCGCAAAGAGTCAGGCACAACTGAAGGACTGAACTGAACATCTCATGTGTGGGATGACCTTCTCAAGGTTTTGTCCCTGAGCCCTACATTTTTTTTTCACTCTAAAGTTTCCCTCTAGGGGCTTCCCTAGGGTCCAGTGATTATGACTCCATGCTTTCACTGAAGTGGGGGGAGGGGCGGGGGGGCACAAGTTCCATCCCTGGTTGGGGAACTAAGATCCTACATGCCAAGAGATGCGAGCCAAAAAAAATAGGTTTATCCTAGGTAACTTCAGGCTTCCCTGGTGGCTCAGATGGTAAAGAATCTGCCTGCAATGCAGGAGACCTAGGTTTAACCCATGGGTCAGGAAGATCTCCTGGAGAAGGGAATGGCAACCCATTCCAGTATTCTTGCCTGGAGAATCCCATGGACAGAGGAGCTACAGAGAGTTGGACATGACTGAGTGACTCACACTTTAGGTAACTTCATCTAAGTCTATGACTTCAACTACTGAGAGCTCTCATATATATATATATAAAACCTGGACCTCTTCCCTCACTTCCAGACTGTATTTACAGTAACTGTCTACTCTGTATTTCCACCTGACTGCCCCCACAAGCACCTCACACGTCTCATGGAGACCTACGGTTCCCCCAGCATCACGCTGCCTCCTGAAGTCCCTGTCTTGCAAATGCCCTTGTCTGCTCAGACACTCACACCAGCTATCTAGGGATCAGTCTAAAGCCCCGTTCCCTTATCTCTCATGACTAAGTTGTCACTAACAGATGTCAGCTCTCCCCCCAGGACTCTGCATAACGGTTTCCCCCTCTGCATCCCTCCTACTTTGGTCCAGCCCTCTGTTCTCCTTCTCTCTCGTTCCTGCCTCTGCCCGCTCACTAGTCTCCCTGGCTCCCCTCATCACCCCCTCAATCCATCCTTCCCACAAAAGCCAAATCTAATCACATCACTCTGTCCTTCAATCTCCCAGATGATGTCCCACGCACACCCTGAAAACCGTGTCAAGTATACGTGTAAGTTCGCACTCCTTGGACCCAAGGCCCCTCACAGTCTGGCATCTCTAATCGCATCTTCCTCCACTGCCGGTGAAGCCAAGCTCTCACTCACACAGCCTGCTGCCCTCACTCACTCTATGGATCCCCCGCATGGAACTCCCTTCCACTTCTTCTCTCCTTGGGCCACTCCTCTGTTATCCTTGGAGACTCAGGTCATGTCACCTCCTCCGAGAAGCCTTCCCTGACCTCCGTGAGTAGCACTGACCATCCTACTTTTTTTTTCATTAATTTTTTGGCTGCGCTGGCTCTTTGCTGCTGCCTGCAGGCTTTCTCTGCTTGCAGCGAGCAGAGCTATTCCTGGTGGTGGTGGGCTTCTCACCATGGCGCCTTCTCTTGCTGCAGAGTACAGGCTCTAAGCATGTGGGCTCCAGCAGCTGGGGCACACAGGCCCAGCTGCCTTACAGCATGTAGGATCTTCCCAGACCCGGGGTTGAACCCACGTCCCCCGCATTGGCAGGCAGATTCTTATCCACTGGACCACCAGGGAGTCCCCACCCTGCTCCATGTGCTACCCACCATGCTCTGTATCATTCTCTGCTTCCCTGTAGTGTTACGTTAAACTGTATCATACAACGAGTGTGTTCCAGAGGTAAATATCAATATATTTGCCATAGCACTTATTAACCTGTGAAAGTTGCTCAGTCATGCCAATTCTTTGCAACCCCATGGACTGTAGCCCACCAGTCTCCTCTGTCCACGGGATTTCCCAGGCAAGAATACTGTAATGGGTTGCCATTTCCTTCTCCAAGGGATCTTCCTTGAATCCAGGTCTCCTGCACTGCAGGCAGATTTTTCACCATCTGAGCCACCAGGGAAGTTCTGTAGTACATATTTTTACTATTTGTATTGTAACACAGACCAAGTGTACCTTTGGGGCCAAGACCCCTCCTAGCAGTGTACCGGGTACAGAGTAAGCATCTGGTGTGTGTTCAATAGATGAATTGGTAAGTTCTGCTTGAATCTCATTTGGCAGTTGTGGTGGGTCCATTGTGGTTCCATAAACAGATATGTTGGAGTCCTAACCCCTAGTACTTGAGAATGTGGCCTTATCTGGATGTCAAGTCTTTACAGACGTAATCAAGGGAAAGTGAGGCTCCAGGGACAGACCCTAATCCAGAAGGACTGATGTCCTTATAGGAAGGGGAATGTGGACATGCAGCCAGACAAGAATCGAGGAAGGACAGTATATGAAGACAGGCAGGCAGACGATGGCTGTCCATGCGCCGAGGAGTGAGGCCGAGGAAAGCTCCAGCCTCACCATCTCAGAGGGAACCAACTTTGCTGACACTCTGAGTTCAGACTTCTGGCCTCAAGAACTGTGAGATGAGACACTTCTGTTGTATAAGCTACCCAGTCTGTGGCACTCTGCTATGCCAGCCCAAAGCAAGTAAATGCAGTAGAATTTCCTGTGCCCGTTAATCCACTTTCTTTCTCTGACTCTCTAGCCATAAGCTAGTAATGCTTGTCTTCTATCTGGAGTCTGACAGATCTCTCTGATCTCTGTTGCCCTGTCTCTCTCTCTCTCACACACACACACAAGCACACCTCAGATGATCACATGTCCTTTTCTCTGCAAACTTCCCATTTTCTTCCAGATACTTCCATTTTACCAGCAAGTTCTTCCTTGCTGGTTGAGATTAGATTCCAGGTCACAGCTCCCCCTCCTTACTCTCTCGTCTTTCTGAGAGTATCAGGTCAAGAATCTAATTCACCACAATGCTCATGACAGAACAGGGCACCTGATGGTTGTGCCCATGAGCCCGGTTCACTGCCTCCAAGTCAGGCCTTCCTGGGCAAGAAAAGCATCACCATACCGTTAGCCAGGCCAGCAGTCAGGAGCTCCCATAGCAACATCACCTGTTCTCCTAGCATCCCCACCCGTGCTCCCCATGGTACCATCGCCAGCTTTTACGACATCAAATCATGCCATTATCCTGCTCAAAACTCTGTAATGTCTCCCCACTGCATGTAAAGCTAAATCTCAACTTGCTCCAGAGGCCCCTCCCATGTTCGCTGAACACCTGTCAGACCCATCCAGCCTCAGAATCTTTGAGCATGCCCTTCCCTCTGCTTACCATGCCCCTCACCCCTTCCCTTGCCCTGTGCTTGGCTAAGCTTAGTGTCATTTCCTCCAAGAAATTTTCTTTGAAGCTCCACCCAGTATCAGCCTCCTATTAGCTGCTCTCAGAGAAAGGTGTAGTTATCTTGCTCTAAGGATTTATCACAGTTTCTACCTATATATATTTATATTTGTGGCTATCTCATTAATCTCCTTCTTTCCCACTAGATTGAAAACACCATGAGAGCTAGATGTTTATCTTCCCCTCACTGACTCCCCAGCTCCCATCGTAGGGCATGCCATACAGTAGATACTCAATAAATGTTCATTTAAATAATTAAGCGAACCGAGTCTTCTCCTTAGCCCATTGCCATGGAGACTAAGTTATGTGGGTGAACAGAATCCCTACTGACACAGAATCCACATAAGCCTCATCCAACCAAGTGTCGGTGATGACGCTGAGCTTACACTACTAACCTCATGTAACAGGTTCCACTTGGTGTTATTTATCAGATTATTGTATTAGGTGGGGTCCCAGCAGGAAGTGGCCGGCAACATCAGATGGGGTAAATGGGAGTTTAATAAAGGGGTTGGTTAAATCTTGTGGGTGAGGAAAGGGGAAAGCAGCAATGACTGGAGCTGGCAACAGTGGGGATCTGTTGCCGTTCCAAGCTCTGGAGCCCCAAGGGGAAAGGCAGGTGCTTGAATCTGGAGAGAGCTGCTGTTGCAGGTTGCCACCTGACAGGAGCTGAGGTCTTTAGACGAGGGACACAGCCAGTACACGGAGACCTTGCTGGGAGGGAGTCAGAAAAAAACAGCCCAATTCCCTTTCCTCCCATCTACCATTAAGTGAGTGAGTGAAGTTACTCTTTGTGATCCCATGGACTGTCACCTCCCAGGCTCCTCCATCCATGGAATTTCCCAGGTAAGAGTACTGGAGTGGGTTGCCATCTCCTCCTCCAGGTGATCTTCCCGACCCCGGGATTGAACCCAGGGATCCCACACTGCAGGCAGACACTTTAAGGTCCATTAAGATAGGCTTCCGGGTCTCAGCACAGGATGTTGCAGAGAGGAGAGGAGAGAGGCAAGATCGCCAGCCCAGATCAGAGACCACACAAACAGTTACTTAACCAAGAACGTCCTTGCTTCTATTTTTCCACTGATTCCGTGCTCATTTTCCACAATATCCAGTTTTTACTGCAGATGGATACTTTCCCCTCCCTCTTTCTCGCAAAAATTCCGTTTAAGTGACTTGCACTGGGTGGGAGATTTTTCCCCGCCAACCACCATTATCAGGACCCCGTGTAGAGGGACTCTTGTCCTTGGTAGAAAGTCTACTTTTACAATATTAAGTCTCAGTTCTGAAAACCCATTCTGATCTTTAACACTGGGTGACCATTCCCACAGCTTGTTTTCTCGGTCACATGAACATAAGAAAGGGTGAGAGACAAAGGTTATTCAGTCTTGCCCTTTGAGGTCCCACTTCACCTGCACTCCTGCAGCTTCCCAGGTGACCAAGTTCCATTGAGAAGCAGCTACTCCCATTCCCCGGTCATCTCCCTAGGGCCCAGAGTATGCAAGCCCACTAGATGCTTCCATCTCAGGGACCTGGGCCAACACCATTCTTGCTCTGGGGAGCAGGGCCCCCAGATATGTGCAGGCATCCTTTTCATTCCTGGGATCCCGGGACTCAATGGCATGTCTCCACATCTCTGTCCCAGTATCTGGCTTTAAGGTGCCACGCCCAGGCCACCTTACCCTCCTCCAACCAGAGCTCTGTGCCCAGTACCTGGTGGCTCAAACCAACAGCTCTGTCGGAAAGCCTGACTCCTGTGGGTATCCGCCAATATGACCCCCGTGGGTTTCAACATTTCCTGTTTGAAGTATCATAGACATCCAAGAGCTTCCCTGTCTCCCAGGCTCCTCCATCCATGGAATTTCCCAGGTAAGAGTACTGGAGTGGGTTGCCATTTCCTCCTCCAGGTGATCTTCCCGACCCCGGGATTGAACCCAGGGATCCCACACTGCAGGCAGACACTTTAAGGTCCATTAAGATAGGCTTCCGGGTCTCAGCACAGGATGTTGCAGAGAGGAGAGGAGAGAGGCAAGATGGCCAGCCCAGATCAGAGACCACACAAACAGTTACTTAACCAAGAACGTCCTTGCTTCTATTTTTCCACTGATTCCGTGCTCATTTTCCACAATATCCAGTTTTTACTGCAGATGGATACTTTCCCCTCCCTCTTTCTCGCAAAAATTCCGTTTAAGTGACTTGCACTGGGTGGGAGATTTTTCCCCGCCAACCACCATTATCAGGACCCCGTGTAGAGGGACTCTTGTCCTTGGTAGAAAGTCCACTTTTACAATATTAAGTCTCAGTTCTGAAAACCCATTCTGATCTTTAACACTGGGTGACCATTCCCACAGCTTGTTTTCTCGGTCACATGAACATAAGAAAGGGTGAGAGACAAAGGTTATTCAGTCTTGCCCTTTGAGGTCCCACTTCACCTGCACTCCTGCAGCTTCCCAGGTGACCAAGTTCCATTGAGAAGCAGCTACTCCCATTCCCCGGTCATCTCCCTAGGGCCCAGAGTATGCAAGCCCACTAGATGCTTCCATCTCAGGGACCTGGGCCAACACCATTCTTGCTCTGGGGAGCAGGGCCCCCAGATATGTGCAGGCATCCTTTTCATTCCTGGGATCCCGGGACTCAATGGCATGTCTCCACATCTCTGTCCCAGTATCTGGCTTTAAGGTGCCACGCCCAGGCCACCTTACCCTCCTCCAACCAGAGCTCTGTGCCCAGTACCTGGTGGCTCAAACCAACAGCTCTGTCGGAAAGCCTGACTCCTGTGGGTATCCGCCAAATATGACCCCCGTGGGTTTCAACATTTCCTGTTTGAAGTATCATAGACATCCAAGAGCTTCCCTGGTGGCCCAGATGGAGAAGAATCTCCCTGCGGTGCAGGAGACTCGGGTTTGATCCCTGCATCGGGAAGATCCCCTGGAGAAGGACATGGCAACCCACTCCAGTATTCTTGCCTGGAGAATCCCATGGACAGAGGCGCCTGGTGGGCTACAGTCCACGGGGTCACAAGGATTCTGACATGACTGAGCGACGAACACGGACACCTAAGAAGTTCTTAGCTGTCTTAAGTGGGCTCTCTTCCTTGTTTCTCAAACCTGATCGCCTCTCTCTTCTCCCCTCACTTTCAGAGAGGTTGTGTCCTTCTCCATGTCTTTCCCCACGGGGTCAGCAGAAGGAAAGTCTACTGCAGAGTCTGTGCCATCTCCTCACCGCCCAGCCCACACAGGCTCAGGCTGAGGACAACGTGTCCAGGAGGGCATCCCTCGGTGTGGTGGTCCCCGTCAGTAACAGTTCCTCTCACAGCTGACTTGTAGAGGATTAGGGCTCCAAAGCAGGAAGCCTCTTTGTCCAGGCTGAAGTCTGGGGGGCTTCAAGGGAGCGTAGCTATGCGAGGGGGCCACATAATTGTGGTTGCCCTGCTTTTGATCTAAAACCAGGGACTCCCAGTGACCCCAGCCTCCAGCCTGCTGTCTTCCTATCCATTTCACTGGGATGAATTTTTTCTCCCCTTCCAAATATTTTCAGCATTAAAAACAATATATAAAGCTAAATCCTGAAATCCTAACACAATATAAAGCCAAGACAGGAGGAAAAATAACGAGGGATAAAAGCTCTAGTCCCAGCCACAGACAAGAACCCACTCTGACGTCCTTGGGCGCCCGGAGCGGTTAACCCTCTGCTGCCCGTGGGGAAGCCACTGGCTCCCTGCCTCCCTGCCTCCCCTCGACCCCGCCCACTTTCAGCGGAGACCGGAGGGTTGTTTGCCTTAGTCCGGCTATAGATAGACGGAGTTAGTTCTGTCTTTTGCCAAATCCTACACGAGCTCCTCTCCACCCTCCCCGCCACTCCCACCCCCACCACCAAAGCTTTTGTCTCAGCGCCTCCTTCCTACACCAGACAGTCAAAGAAATTTCCCCGGTGAAACTGAACCCCCTGCCAGACTGCTCTGAGGACACTCACTGCTTCTGAGTGCTTCTCACCATCACTTGCCTTCCTCCTCACACACCCTCTCCCCATGAGCGAGAGACAGGTACTGCCTTCTGCCGCCCATCTTTGTCATTAGTGACAGCTTCTGTTGTCCTGTGGGCAGAAAGCAAGTGGACAAAGGACCCCAGAGGATTTAAGCCACACCCCCTGACGGCCTGGAGAACCCCTCAACCCTACCCCACCCCACGCCAGCCAGCCTCCTCCAAGGAGAACAGAACAGAGAATCCTTGCAGAGCCACTCTTTTCTTAAGCAAATGCCAAGTCAACAGTACAGCTTACCTTTGGGAGAAGCGTTTCACCACCCCATTAAAATTGCATTTGTCTCAATTTTTAAACAAAAGGGAATTTGGGTTGAGGTTCCCCAAACCCCAGGAGAGCTTGGTGAGATAAGAGGGCCTGCCCCCATGTAGGAGGCTAGAGAGATTTTCTGACAAAGTATGACTAGAAGGCATTCAGATCCGCCCTCTCCCTGGCCCATGCCAGAGGATCCAGTGGGTCTCACATGCCGGGCTGGAGCCAGTTGCTCAGGCACTGCAGTGAACTGGGGTGAAGCTCCAATGAAGCTCACACCTGGACTGGACAGAACACCAGGGAAAGCAACCTCTCAGGCCCGAGGCTGCAGTTGTTGTGACGTAGGGCATGGATCGGCACCGGCTGTTTTGCTCAGGTCCCTTGTTGGGAGTGGGGTAGGGGTGTCTAAGAGACAGACATTGGGAGCTTTTTTGAGAGCTTCTGTCAAAGCGCCAGCACAGAGGCTTCCCTGGTGGCTGAGTGGTAAAGAATCCACCTGCTAAGGCAGGAGACACAGGTTTCATCCCTGGACCGGGAAGATCCCACATGCCCCAGAGCAACAAACCCGCGCACCGCCACGATTAAGCCTGTGCTAAGAACCCGAGAGCGGCAGTTACCGAGCCCACGCATCACCGCTACCGAAACCCCTGCACCCCAGAGTCTGTGCTTGGTAACAAGAGAAGCCAGTTCAGCGGGGCGCCTGCACACCGCGTCTTGAGAGTAGCCCCTACTCGCGGCAACTAGAGAAAAGCCCACAAGGAACGAAGACTTAGCACAGCCAAAAAGAAATAAATTATGGGGGGGAAAAAGTGTCAGCACAAAAACCATTCATTCTTTTCAAACCATGTGGACTGCATCCTGACCACTTGTCCTGAGGAGGCGAATCTGTGATAACTCAGACGCAACCCTGGTCCTCAGCAACGCTGGCTAGTGTCGATGACTCCACACCAAGGATCTAGTTTCCAGTTTCCAACCTTAATTTCCTGCTCAGTTTCTACATCTGTAAAATGGACATACCAGGTTCTTTATTACATTATGGAGCAGTGAGAAGAAGAGCTGAAAGTTTCTTGTTCAATTTGAATTAAAATATAATGGGACCAGAAAGACCCAAAAGAACTGAAAGCAGAAACCCCAACAGATATTGTACCCCAGTGCTCACAGCAGCAGTACTTACAATAACCAAGAGGTGGAAGTAACCTAAGTGTCCATCAACAGATGAGTGGATCAACAAAATGCATATGCGTGCAGTGGAATATTCTCTAGGCCATAGAAAGGAAGGAAATTCTGATACACATTTTAACACGGATGAACCTTGAAAACATCATGCTAAATTTAATAAATCAGACACACAAACAAATTTTGTATGATTCCTCATAAGACATCTCTAGAATAGCAAATTCGTAGGGGCAGAATGGAGTGACTAGGGAATAAGGGGGAGGAGAAAATGGGGAATTATTTTTTAATGGGTACAGAGTTTGTGGTGAAAAAGTTCTGGAAATGGACAGTAGTGATGGTTGTACAATGGATGGTGACTGCAGCCATGAAATTAAAAGATGCCTACTCCTTGGAAGAAAAGTTATGACCAACCTAGACAGCATATTCAAAAGCAAAGACATTACTTTGCCGACTAAGGTCCATCTAGTGAAGGCTATGGTTTTTCCTGTGGTCATGTATGGATGTGAGAGTTGAACTGTGAAGAAGGCTGAGTGCCGAACAATTGATGTTTTTGAACTGTGGTGTTGGAGAAGACTCCTGAGAGTCCCTTGGACTGCAAGGAGATCCAACCAGTCCATTCTAAAGGAGATCAGTCCTGGGTGTTCTTTGGAAGGAATGATGCTAAAGCTGAAACTCCAATACTTTGGCCACCTCATGAGAAGAGTTGACTCTTTGGAAAAGACTCTGATGCTGGGAGGGATTGGGGGCAGGAGGAGAAGGGGATGAC
>SJYC01048383.1:0-38001 GCA_006408675.1 Madoqua kirkii | reverse complement strand
GGAGAAGACTCTCAAGAGTCCCTTGGACTGCAAGGAGATCCAACCAGTCCATTCTAAAGGAGATCAGTCCCGGGTGTTCTTTAGAAGGAATGATGCTAAAGCTGAAACTCCAATACTTTGGCCACCTCATGAGAAGAGTTGACTCATTGGAAAAGACTGATGCTGCGAGGGGTTGGGGGCAGGAGGAGAAGGGACCAACAGAGGCTGAGATGGCTGGATGGCTTCCACGACTGGATGGACGTGAGTTTGAGTGAACTCTGGGAGTTGGTGATGGACAGGGAGGCCTGGTGTGCTGCAATTCATAGGGTTGCAAAGAGTCAGACAGGACTGAGTGACTGAGCTGTGCTCCATGGGATCAGTTTAATTAGTTTTCTGTGATTGTGGTTTTCATTCTGTCTGCTAAGGATAAGAGGCTTATGGAAGCTCCCTGAGGGGAGAGACTGATGGTGGGGGAAGCCAGGTCTTGTTTTGATGGGTGGGGCCATGCTCAGTAAATCTTCAATCCAATCTTCTATTGATGGGCTGGGCTCTGTTCCTCCCCTGTCATTTGGCCTGAAACCAAACAATGGTGGAGGTAATGAAGATAAGGGCAACTTCCTTTAAAAGTCCCATATATACACTTCTGCACTCAGTGTGGCCAGCCCTGCACAGGCCACCACCAACCCATACCTCTGCTGGAGACTCATGGACACTCACAGGCAAATCTGGATCAGTCTCTTGTGGGGTCACTTCTCCTTTCTCTTGGGATCTGGTGCACACATGGTTTTGCTTGTGCCCTTCAAAAGTCTGTTTCCCCATGCTTGTATAAGTTCTGTAATCAAATCCCTCTTGCCTCCAAAGTAAAGTTGCCTGGGGGTTCTCAATCCTTTTGCCAGATCCGGAGGTTGGGAAATCTCTTGTGGCTCCTAGAACTTTCTTAACAGTGAGAGAATTTCTTTGGTATAATTGTTTGGCAGTTTGTGGGTCATCTACTTGGCAGCTCTATGGTGGGGTTAATGGCAACCTCCTAATGGTCATCACCAGACAGTCAATACTGAAATCAGATGGATTATATTCTTTGTAGCCAAAGATGGTGAAGCTCTATACAGTCAGCAAAAACAAGACCTACAGGGGAGCCTGGTGGGCTGCCGTCTATGGGGTCGCACAGAGTCAGACAGGACTGAAGTGGCTTAGCAGCAGTAGCAGCAGCAAAAGGGAATTAAAGGGGAAAGGACCATCTTTTGTTATTCATCACTAATCCCTATAAAACACACCTGAGTTTGTTAATGAGGTGATTATTGGAAAACCCCTTAGGATGGCAGCTAGTTGCCAGGGAAACCAATGTTTTAGAGGGCTGGAACTTTCAGCCCCTGACCTGACCTCCAAGGAAGGGAGAAGGGCTGGAGGTTGAGTTAATCATGAACAGCCAATGATTCGACCAACCACGCCTAAGTAATGAAGGCTCCATACATAGTGACAGTTTCAGGTCCTGGGTCCCTCCAGGTGGCAGAATATGTAGAAGAGCTGGGAGGGTGGTGGGCCGGGGGAACAGTCCGGTTGTACCCCATAGGCCTTCAGGGCCTGCACTTGCCCAGCCTCAAGTCCAAACAAAAAGCCTGGAGTCAATGACAGAGACATCAATGACTTAATGGATGAGGGATCTTACGTGGCTGAAGCAAGGTCCTGGAGGATTGCCCCACTGTGCCAAGAGGCAGTTTTCACTCCTGGCCGGGAAGGGGGATATGTAGGTTACCAGTTACAGGGGCAATGACAGCAGGTTGGCTCAGTCACTTGCCTCACCTTCAGAAAGAACATGAATCAGCATTCAACTAGGACCCTTTGATAAAGGTCAAAACCAGAAAAAGAGAACAAGACTTGCATTCGTGGACAAGGCACTTGCACACACCCAAGAAAAAAGCCAACCTGATAACAAGACTCACTGTGATACCATACCGGAGACTTTACTCTCGGTGGCCCCATCCCTCAAGGACAGCCACCACAGGGCCCCCATACGAGGGATGGCTACCCCGGGACCTTTCGGCCCCTGCAGCCTTCCACTCCCCGTCCTTGTTTCCCAGCATCTCGGCGCTCTCGGGGGGTTCCTCCATCTCCCGGCTGCTCCGCCAGTTGTTGGGCTGCACCCCACAGGCTACAAGGCCTGGACTTGCCCAACTTCAGGACCAAAGAGCCCACAGTCAGCAACAGAGATGTCAAAAGCTTCATGAATGGGGGATCCTACCTTTCTGAAGTGATGTCCTGGAACAACACCCCACTGTTCGTGGAAAACATTGGTAGGCAGGCCAGGTGAGCAGTCTTCACTCCCCGGAGGGAGGGGGAGGTAACCAGTTATAGGGCGAAGTGATGTCAGGTGGACTCAATCTATGATGTCAGGTTGGAACAATCACTTGCTGGGGTGGGGGTGGGGCAAATAGGTATGAAGGTCAGTCATGTAAATAGGGTATAGCTGAAGCAGGCCCTGGTTGGCAAGGGATGTACAGAGGGCAAGAGAACAACCATCTTGGAAGGCATGATCATACAGAAAGGCTTGGAAGCTCCACATCGCCCCCCCAACACACACACACATACTTTGCCCTTTGCATCTCTTTGATCTGGCTGTTCCGAGCTATATCCTTTTATAATAAACCAGTTATCTAGTTAAGTAAGGGCTTCCCTGGTAGGGTATAGCTGAAGCAGGCCCTGGTTGGCAAGGGATGTACAGAGGGCAAGAGAACAACCATCTTGGAAGGCATGATCATACAGAAAGGCTTGGAAGCTCCACATCGCCCCCCCAACACACACACACATACTTTGCCCTTTGCATCTCTTTGATCTGGCTGTTCCGAGCTATATCCTTTTATAATAAACCAGTTATCTAGTTAAGTAAGGGCTTCCCTGGTAGCTCACACAGTAAAGAATCTGCCAGCAATACAGGAGACCTGGGTGTGATTCCTGGGTGGGGAAGATCCCCTGGAGAAGGGAATGGCAACCCACTCCACTATTCTTGCCTGGAGAATCCCATGGACAGGGGAGCCCAGCAGGCTACAGTTCATGGGGTTGCAAAGAGTCAGACACAACTGAGGGACTAACACACACACTAGTAAGTAAGCTGTTTTCCTGAACTCTGTGAGATGTTCTAACAAATGATCAAACACAAGGAAGGGTCATGGGAGCCTCCGATTTATAGCCAGAAGGTCAGAAGCACAGGTGACCTTCTGTGCTTCTGGACTTGGTGACTGGCACCGAAGTGGGGAGTGGTCTGGCAGGACTGAGCCTTAACCTGTGGGGCCTATGTTAACTACAGGCGCTTATTGTCAGAACTGAGTTGAATTGCAGGGCACTCAGCTGATGTCTGAAGAGTTGAAGAACTGCTTGGTGGAGAAAAACCCACACACTTCTGGTGTAAGAAGTATTCAGTGAACATTGAATAAAGAAAACAAGTGTTCTCCTTTCCATATTTAAAATAGGACCCATTGAAGGCCAGTTTAGCATGCTAGTATGAATCATAGGGCTGAGCAACGAGTAGGTGTGCAGGGCACGCTTAATGGATGGTGCTGTGCCAGGGGGTCAGATTTGCATCCAGAACAAAGGCTCTCAGAATTCAGAGGGAGTTCACCTGGGATCAGGTCAGCCTAAAGGTGATCTCCTCCGATCTAGCCCACCCACGCACTAGGCAGACCTCCAACACGTGTTGTAAATTCAAAAACACACAGGAGTCAGATGTGTCCCATAAATGAGAGAGGAGGCCCTAGAAGACGGCATAAGACATACCTACATAGCTTAAGGAAGTAGCCACAGCTCAGCTCTGTTACTGATATCCAAGACTGTCGACTAAATGTTGCCGGATCTTCCAACTCTGCAAAAATCAAGCAAGCAAACAAGCTGAAAGTCTAGATTTTTAAACAAAAAAATCTCCCATTCCATTGTGGACTCAATGAAATTAAAAAAAAAAAAAAAACGACAACATCATAGCCCAAACAATACACCTTGGGAGTTAAGATCCATCCAGCCCAATGTACTACCCATTTGAAAAGTCTGTTCTTTCAATTCTAGGAGAATTTCACATACCATCTACTTGGATGGCTAGTCAGGATTTTCCTGAATGCCTCTGATGACAGGGGAGCTCGTTACTTAATTTATTGGCCAATTCTAACTGTTAGGAAAATTTTTTTTTTTTTTTTTTTTTTTTGGCCCTGAAGCATGTGGGATCTTATCTCCCTGACCAGGGATCAAACCTGCAACCCCCTACATTGGAAGGTGCAGTTTTAACCACTGGACTGCCAGGGAAGTCTCAGGAAGATCTTAAACAGAAAGTTATCTCCTGCAGCTTCCTCTCACTGTGTTCCTACAACCACCCATGTTCCCTCCCCATCTTAACTAGGAGAACAGCTACCCACCAGGATCATCAGTGCCAGTTCCCTCCAGAAACTAAATCTTACATCTCAAAATGAGGATAATAATCGCCAACATTTATTGAGCGCATATACACCGGACGCTATTCTAAGCACTCTACGTGTATTAATTCTCTTATCCTCATGAGACCCCTGTGAGAGATACTATTACAAACACCTTTTACAGACAGGGAAACTGTGGACAAGTGATGCTAAATAACGTCCAAGTCACACAGCTATTCAGTGGCAGAGCCACGACGGGAACACAGACAGCCTGGCTCCAAAGGGGATGCTCTCAACGCTGCAGCGTTTGTACAGGGACGATCACACTCACTCAGTAAGTGCCTGTTGATGTGAAATAAAACAATACCAACTCTTTCTTCTGGAACATGAACATCATGAACAGGTCTCTCTAACACCAGCATTAGAGACGGGTTCCACATATGCAAAGATGAGAAGGGAGAAATAATGGGCTTCGATCACGGAGAATCAAGTTAGACACAATGCAGAATTTCCCGATGTGAGGGCTTTGCACCACTGGAATACAGAATGAAAAGCTGTGCTTGCTTGCTTGGAGGTCCATTTAAAAAGGAAAGGAAGGAAGAAAGGAGGGGACTAATGTTTCTGGATGGCTCTTCTGTCTGAAGCTATCCAGAAGCAAAGACAAGTTCTATCAAGAAATATGGCTTCCAAGAAACTTGCCTTCTTCCAGTTTCTCTTCCTCATGGGTTTCCCTATGGGAGGCAGAACAATGATCATCTGGGTATTTGAGTTTACTGTGGTCTCAGGCCCTGATGGATTCCGGACTGAGGACACTGGAAGCAAAGAGATCAAAGATTCACAGATCAAACCCCATATCCAAAAATATAACTACATGGGTCAAAAATTGACACAGTGTATGGTTATGCCAATCAAGATGACTGTTCTCTTGCTCTCTGAACATCCTCTGCTCAACCAGCCCCTGCTTCTCTCACATAAAGATGCAATCCTCTTAATTATAGGACTTTGTTATTCCATGATAATTCACAAGCCCACCTGATGTCAACCCCCCTGTAAATGGTAGCCTCCTCCCCAAGGAGGGAAGATTGCTGCTGTGCCCTGCACACTGCCCTCCACACATGCTGCAATGTTGCTCCAGGAGCTTTTGTGAACAATCCCCCTGTCAATAAACCACTGATGTCTCGGTCACTGTCTCTGGGCTCTTTCTTCTGTCTTGAGGTTGAGCAACCACAAGGCTTGCAGGCCTGCGGGGTGCAGCCCACACAAGAATACCCAGAATCAGAGTATCTTAGTGTGGGAAATGGCTGAAGAAGCAACCTCTTCTCGTCCAATCTCCCACTCACAGCAAGAATTCTTTCCACTATGTTCCAGACAGATGGGTACTCACCTGTTGTGCACACTCATCCATCATAGCTCCTGGATCAGCCCTCACATCCTCAAAAACAGGTGAAGTGCATCATGGGTAGTTGGTGCAGGAAAATCTAGAGTTGGACTGAAGGCGAAGGCCTTGGGAAAGGAAAGCTAGGGAGACAAAAGAATCTGCTATGGGAATTTCGCAGCAGGGACCTTTCGTGTACGTCCATGTGAACATGGGACAATTTTGAATAAAGCTAGATGGATGCAGTTTGGGAAATCTGGAGCAGCCCATTCTAATCCTATTGCTGAGCTCATTTTTTCCAACACTGTGATAAACTGGATATTTCTCTGCTCCACTGATGTTGGACTTGGCCTTCCCATTTGTTTTGGTGAAACGAACATGGGAAGAGTCAAACAGCACACCAGTTTGGAGTCACGGTTCTTAAAAGACATGGGGTGGGGGTGCTTCTGCCCCTCTCATGAGCTCCTGGCGTTCATCATGAGAAGAACACACCCTGAGTGACTCCGGTTTCCAGGTGGTGGTGGTGGTTTAGTCATTAAGTCATGTCCAACTCCTCTGTCCACGGAATTCTCCAGGCAAGAATACTGGAGTAGGTTGCCATTCCCTTCTCCAGGGGATCTTTTGATGCAGGGATCAAAGCCAGATCTCCTGCACTGCAGGAGAATACTTTACCACCTAAGCCACCAGGAAGGCCCTTGTTTCCAGGAAGATGAGAAAAAATAGACCAGACCTGAACCCAGTACACATCCTGGAGCCAAACCTGGTCATCCTGCAGCCTGAAGCAGAACTGACCCGTGTGTGTGTGTGTGTGTGTGTGTGTGTGTGTGTTAGTCGCTCAGTCACGTCCGACTCCTGCAACCCCATGGGCTGTAGCCTGCCAGGCTCTGTCCATGGGATTTCCCAGGCAAGAATACTGGAGTGGGTTGTCATTTCCCGACCCAGGGAAGATCCAAAACACTTCACAAATCCATGAGTGAGAAAAAATGCTAAATACCGTAAGCCTCCGAGTTTAGGGATGGTTTGTCATACAGCATTATTGTAACAACAGCTGACAGACGCAGACGACTATTAGTGAACTGAATATCTGCTGTTTTTGTCGCCCACCTGTTATTCTTGTCACCATCTTTTCGTGCCTCCTCTAAGCCATCTCCTCTCCTTCTCTCAGTCCTGTGCTTTATGTGGGGCAACTAACCCACAATACACACGCCTTTGGCCTTTTATCAATGGAGCATCACAGTCCCCAAACCACAATTTGTTCAGGAAATACCTGTGCCAGAATTGCTGGGAGAGGTACAGATGTTCTTTCCCAATGGACGTGTATCGAGGCAGGTGCAAGACTGGAAAGTCTGGAGCCATCTTACCACTAGACTGAAGGAGCCCATATGAGAAAGGAGCCAGCCAAGGAGAAAGCAGAACCTAGACCTGGAGAAGGCGATGGCACCCACTGCGTTGCTCTTGCTTGGAAAACCCCATGGACAGAGGAGCCTGGCGGGCTACAGTCCACGGGGTCGCAAAGAGTCGGACACAACTGAGCAACTCCAAAGAAGAAGAAAGAAAACATGGAGAAGGGCTTCCCAGGTGGCGCTGTTGCTGCTGCTGCTAAGTCGCATCAGTCTTGTCCAACTCTGTGCGACCCCACAGACGGCAGCCCACCAGGCTCCCCCATCCCTGGGATTCTCCAGGCAAGAACACTGGAGCGGGTTGCCATTTTCTTCTCCAATGCATGAAAGTGAAAGTGAAGTCGCTCAGTCGTGTCTGATTCTTAGCAACCCCATGGACTGCAGCCCACCAGGCTCCTCCATCCATGGGATTTTCCAGGCAAGAGTACTGGAGTGGGGTGCCAGGTGGCACTAGTAGGTAGTAAAGAACCCGCCTGCCAACCCTGGAAGGCATGGCATCCCAGTCCACGATTCTTGCTTGGAGAATCCCATGGGCAGAGGAGCCTGCTGGGCTACAGTTCATATGGTTGCAGAGAGTCAGACATGACTGAAGTGATTTAGCACACACAGGGAGAGAGAGTGAAACCAGATGTCTGCTTTAAGCCCATACATGAAGCCACAGCTAAGGGTGACTCTGCCCTATGGACTTTCCAGTTAAATGAACTGAAAAAATAAAAAATCCTTTTTAGATTAAGCCAGCTAGGATGAATTTTCAGTTACTTGCAGTTGAAATATTCCTGACCGTTTAGAAGAGTTGCCTTCCAACTAACCAACCCAGATACAAATCTCCCTTGGGTGACTCGGTCCTCAGGAAAATACTGCTCTAGAGGATACAGGGGGGTGGGAAGCATCCGGCCATGAGCACTGCCCTTCAGGTATTTACGGCACCAGGAAGGAAGAGCCAAACCACTGCAAAAGGTTTAACCAACTGTTCTACACATCAATAACATGCATTTGCCACCTAGACATCTTGGTTTACCATTGTCGTCTTTTAACACCTAAATCAGGATAGAAAATGAAAGAAGTGGGTCGGAATGAGGCTTTTATTGACCAGGTTTACCAAGAGACACAGCAAGGGTGGCAGAGACTGAGGTAACTATCAGAACCATCTAGAGACATCCCCTGAACCTCCTCCATGAACGAAGGCTGAACTCTTACAAGGCTTGACATCTGCAGGGGTCACTCTGGTAGCCCCCAGCCCCTAGGCACAGCCACCCAGATCCATCACTATTCAGCCTTCAAGGCATCAAGGATCTCATCGCAATTTGCTGATTTGTTGTTGCTGTTGTTTTCTTTTACAGTACTTATAAAAGACTTTTCAAAGTACTTTCCCAGTACTTAAAACAGAGTTTAGGGTAACCTGGGTCCATTTCCTCCGGGAAGACATATAACAACCAATCAGCACCCTTCCCCTAGTGACAGCCCTTTGAAACGGGGCTAAAGGCGAGCCCCTAAAAGAGATCCACAGATGTGAAGGGACAGCGGAAGGATTCCGCACCGCACTACGCAGACTTAGGGGGCAAACGTGTTGAACCAGGCAGTTTCATGTCTCCATGACTGTGGCCGATGAGGTTCTCTCTACAGGAATACCCTCCCCTGCTTTGTCTGCTTACCTGCCCAAGTTCTAATCAACTTTTGCAATCAGTCCAAGCATCACCTCTTTTAGAGAGCCATGGTAGATTGTATTTTTGGTCCATATATTCCCTACCCCTCCCAACTGGCCTGACCCTGTAGGAAGATTATACTTTCTGCTCTATTTATGGCCAGCTTACCCACATGACTTGCTTTGGTCCACGCCGGCATGAGTGAGAGTGCTATATTCCACTCTAGAGCAGAAGCCATCGCGTGGCTCTGCCATCTCTCTTTCCTCTTTGCCAAAATCCCTGCAGATGGGGACTAGAGCTGTGAAATTAAAAGACGCTTGCTCCTTGGAAGCGGAGAAGGCAATGACCCCACTCCAGAACTCTTGCCTGGAAAATCCCATGGACGGAGGAGCCTGGTGGGCTGCAGTCCATGGGGTTGCTAAGAGTCGGACACAACTGAGCAACTTCACTTTCACACACTGGAGAAGGAAATGGCAACCCACTCCAGTGTTCTTGCTTGGGGAATCCCAGGGACAGGGGAGCCTGGTGGGCTGCTGTCTATGTGGTTGCAGAGAGTCGGACACAACTGAAGCAACTTAGCAGCAGCAGCAGCAGGTCCTTGGAAGAAAAGCTATGACAAATCTAGACAGCATATTAAAAAGCAGAGACATTACTGACAAAGGTCCATCTAGTTAAAGCTATGGTTTTTCCAGTAGTCATGTACGGATATGAGAGTTAAACTATAAAGAAAGCTGAGCACTGAAGAATTGATGCTTTTGAACTGTGGTGTTGGAAAAGACTCTTGATAGTCTCTTGGACTGCAAGGAGGTCCAACTAGTCCATCCTAAAGGAAATCAGTCCTGAATATTCATTGGAAGGACTGATGATGAAGTTGAAGCTCCAATACTTTGGCCACCTGATGGGAAGAACTGACTCACTGGAAAAGACCCTGATGCTGGGAAAGATTGAAGGGGGTAGGAGAAGGGGATGATAGAGGATGAGATGGTTGGCTGGCATCACGGACTTGATAGAACGAGTTTGAGCAAGCTCTGGGAGTTGGTGATGGACAGGGAAGCCCAGTGTGCTGCAGTCTATGGGGCTGCAAAGAGTCAGACACGACTGAGTGACTGAACTGAGCAGAATACTGGAAATATTCCTTGTGTGGCTCTGCCATCTCTCTTTTCTCTCTGCCATTAAGACCAGCCAGACCCACGTAGGGACACACTTTTACCTTTGGTTCTAGAATGAAGGGAACATGAAGCAGAACCACAGGCGACCTCTGATGGACAGGCATGCAAATAAGTAATACCTTCTTTGTTTTTAGCTACTTGAGTCACTGGAGTCATTTGTTACTGCAGCTCAATGTAGCCCAAACTGACAGATACATTTCCCAGGGCAGATTTCAGCAACCGCATCCCCTATGTTATCACTGCATCTCAAAAGCGATCCAGTTATATCAATTATTTCACAGTAATAAAATCATTTACCATCTTCTCAATGGACACAAAACTCCTCCCCGACAGAGGCGGTGTCATTTTAACTAGGTTTCCCCAGTGCCTTGCACAAGGTGTGGAACACAGTAAGCCACCAAGAAACATGAGTAAATACATGATCAAAGGATCCTAAAGCTCTGTACTGCCCTTTCCTCCTCCAGCAATCAGGCCCTCTCCTGAGGCCTTTTGCATGTTTGCACATAAATCCCCGTTTTCAAGGTGATACCAGGTGACAAAATTAAATCCAAGAACAAGCGGCAGCTGAGCTGTATGAAACTACCATCCTGAGTAACAGGAATTCGGAGGAGCAGGACCCTCGGGAGGACAGAGGGCCTTCTGAAGGGCGTTCTCAACTTTCTAATGTCTAAGGCAACCAGATTCAACAACCCTAGCAGGCTGGAGCAGAGGAGGGCGCAGTGGACGCTGAGCCTTCCACTCAGACTTCTCTTTGGGGGCTGATAGAGCTTGTCGGCAAGGCTGTTTTCAAAAACCTATCCAGGTCAAGTTCTTAGCAGCTATGGCTGGAACCTGGAATTCCAACCCCAGGCCTGCTGCCTCTCTCCAAGTGAAACTTCAGCCTCAGGCAACTGCGACCTGGAAGAGAGGGCCCCACGAATGTCTTCTAGGGCAGCATCCAGAATCAACCTCTGGCTAGGGGAGGGGCAAAAACACCTCCCACACAGTCCTGCCCTCTGAGTAAGCAAACCCCTTCCAGGGCAGGGCATTCCTTGTGTGTGTGTGTGTGTGTGTGTGTGTGTGTGTTAGTCGCTCAGTCACGTCCGACTCCTGCAACCCCATGGGCTGTAGCCTGCCAGGCTCTGTCCATGGGATTTCCCAGGCAAGAATACTGGAGTGGGTTGTCATTTCCCGACCCAGGGAAGATCCAAAACACTTCACAAATCCATGAGTGAGAAAAAATGCTAAATACCGTAAGCCTCCGAGTTTAGGGATGGTTTGTCATACAGCATTATTGTAACAACAGCTGACAGACGCAGACGACTATTAGTGAACTGAATATCTGCTGTTTTTGTCGCCCACCTGTTATTCTTGTCACCATCTTTTCGTGCCTCCTCTAAGCCATCTCCTCTCCTTCTCTCAGTCCTGTGCTTTATGTGGGGCAACTAACCCACAATACACACGCCTTTGGCCTTTTATCAATGGAGCATCACAGTCCCCAAACCACAATTTGTTCAGGAAATACCTGTGCCAGAATTGCTGGGAGAGGTACAGATGTTCTTTCCCAATGGACGTGTATCGAGGCAGGTGCAAGACTGGAAAGTCTGGAGCCATCTTACCACTAGACTGAAGGAGCCCATATGAGAAAGGAGCCAGCCAAGGAGAAAGCAGAACCTAGACCTGGAGAAGGCGATGGCACCCACTGCGTTGCTCTTGCTTGGAAAACCCCATGGACAGAGGAGCCTGGCGGGCTACAGTCCACGGGGTCGCAAAGAGTCGGACACAACTGAGCAACTCCAAAGAAGAAGAAAGAAAACATGGAGAAGGGCTTCCCAGGTGGCGCTGTTGCTGCTGCTGCTAAGTCGCATCAGTCTTGTCCAACTCTGTGCGACCCCACAGACGGCAGCCCACCAGGCTCCCCCATCCCTGGGATTCTCCAGGCAAGAACACTGGAGCGGGTTGCCATTTTCTTCTCCAATGCATGAAAGTGAAAGTGAAGTCGCTCAGTCGTGTCTGATTCTTAGCAACCCCATGGACTGCAGCCCACCAGGCTCCTCCATCCATGGGATTTTCCAGGCAAGAGTACTGGAGTGGGGTGCCAGGTGGCACTAGTAGGTAGTAAAGAACCCGCCTGCCAACCCTGGAAGGCATGGCATCCCAGTCCACGATTCTTGCTTGGAGAATCCCATGGGCAGAGGAGCCTGCTGGGCTACAGTTCATATGGTTGCAGAGAGTCAGACATGACTGAAGTGATTTAGCACACACAGGGAGAGAGAGTGAAACCAGATGTCTGCTTTAAGCCCATACATGAAGCCACAGCTAAGGGTGACTCTGCCCTATGGACTTTCCAGTTAAATGAACTGAAAAAATAAAAAATCCTTTTTAGATTAAGCCAGCTAGGATGAATTTTCAGTTACTTGCAGTTGAAATATTCCTGACCGTTTAGAAGAGTTGCCTTCCAACTAACCAACCCAGATACAAATCTCCCTTGGGTGACTCGGTCCTCAGGAAAATACTGCTCTAGAGGATACAGGGGGGTGGGAAGCATCCGGCCATGAGCACTGCCCTTCAGGTATTTACGGCACCAGGAAGGAAGAGCCAAACCACTGCAAAAGGTTTAACCAACTGTTCTACACATCAATAACATGCATTTGCCACCTAGACATCTTGGTTTACCATTGTCCGTCTTTTAACACCTAAATCAGGATAGAAAATGAAAGAAGTGGGTCGGAATGAGGCTTTTATTGACCAGGTTTACCAAGAGACACAGCAAGGGTGGCAGAGACTGAGGTAACTATCAGAACCATCTAGAGACATCCCCTGAACCTCCTCCATGAACGAAGGCTGAACTCTTACAAGGCTTGACATCTGCAGGGGTCACTCTGGTAGCCCCCAGCCCCTAGGCACAGCCACCCAGATCCATCACTATTCAGCCTTCAAGGCATCAAGGATCTCATCGCAATTTGCTGATTTGTTGTTGCTGTTGTTTTCTTTTACAGTACTTATAAAAGACTTTTCAAAGTACTTTCCCAGTACTTAAAACAGAGTTTAGGGTAACCTGGGTCCATTTCCTCCGGGAAGACATATAACAACCAATCAGCACCCTTCCCCTAGTGACAGCCCTTTGAAACGGGGCTAAAGGCGAGCCCCTAAAAGAGATCCACAGATGTGAAGGGACAGCGGAAGGATTCCGCACCGCACTACGCAGACTTAGGGGGCAAACGTGTTGAACCAGGCAGTTTCATGTCTCCATGACTGTGGCCGATGAGGTTCTCTCTACAGGAATACCCTCCCCTGCTTTGTCTGCTTACCTGCCCAAGTTCTAATCAACTTTTGCAATCAGTCCAAGCATCACCTCTTTTAGAGAGCCATGGTAGATTGTATTTTTGGTCCATATATTCCCTACCCCTCCCAACTGGCCTGACCCTGTAGGAAGATTATACTTTCTGCTCTATTTATGGCCAGCTTACCCACATGACTTGCTTTGGTCCACGCCGGCATGAGTGAGAGTGCTATATTCCACTCTAGAGCAGAAGCCATCGCGTGGCTCTGCCATCTCTCTTTCCTCTTTGCCAAAATCCCTGCAGATGGGGACTAGAGCTGTGAAATTAAAAGACGCTTGCTCCTTGGAAGCGGAGAAGGCAATGACCCCACTCCAGAACTCTTGCCTGGAAAATCCCATGGACGGAGGAGCCTGGTGGGCTGCAGTCCATGGGGTTGCTAAGAGTCGGACACAACTGAGCAACTTCACTTTCACACACTGGAGAAGGAAATGGCAACCCACTCCAGTGTTCTTGCTTGGGGAATCCCAGGGACAGGGGAGCCTGGTGGGCTGCTGTCTATGTGGTTGCAGAGAGTCGGACACAACTGAAGCAACTTAGCAGCAGCAGCAGCAGGTCCTTGGAAGAAAAGCTATGACAAATCTAGACAGCATATTAAAAAGCAGAGACATTACTGACAAAGGTCCATCTAGTTAAAGCTATGGTTTTTCCAGTAGTCATGTACGGATATGAGAGTTAAACTATAAAGAAAGCTGAGCACTGAAGAATTGATGCTTTTGAACTGTGGTGTTGGAAAAGACTCTTGATAGTCTCTTGGACTGCAAGGAGGTCCAACTAGTCCATCCTAAAGGAAATCAGTCCTGAATATTCATTGGAAGGACTGATGATGAAGTTGAAGCTCCAATACTTTGGCCACCTGATGGGAAGAACTGACTCACTGGAAAAGACCCTGATGCTGGGAAAGATTGAAGGGGGTAGGAGAAGGGGATGATAGAGGATGAGATGGTTGGCTGGCATCACAGACTTGATAGAACGAGTTTGAGCAAGCTCTGGGAGTTGGTGATGGACAGGGAAGCCCAGTGTGCTGCAGTCTATGGGGCTGCAAAGAGTCAGACACGACTGAGTGACTGAACTGAGCAGAATACTGGAAATATTCCTTGTGTGGCTCTGCCATCTCTCTTTTCTCTCTGCCATTAAGACCAGCCAGACCCACGTAGGGACACACTTTTACCTTTGGTTCTAGAATGAAGGGAACATGAAGCAGAACCACAGGCGACCTCTGATGGACAGGCATGCAAATAAGTAATACCTTCTTTGTTTTTAGCTACTTGAGTCACTGGAGTCATTTGTTACTGCAGCTCAATGTAGCCCAAACTGACAGATACATTTCCCAGGGCAGATTTCAGCAACCGCATCCCCTATGTTATCACTGCATCTCAAAAGCGATCCAGTTATATCAATTATTTCACAGTAATAAAATCATTTACCATCTTCTCAATGGACACAAAACTCCTCCCCGACAGAGGCGGTGTCATTTTAACTAGGTTTCCCCAGTGCCTTGCACAAGGTGTGGAACACAGTAAGCCACCAAGAAACATGAGTAAATACATGATCAAAGGATCCTAAAGCTCTGTACTGCCCTTTCCTCCTCCAGCAATCAGGCCCTCTCCTGAGGCCTTTTGCATGTTTGCACATAAATCCCCGTTTTCAAGGTGATACCAGGTGACAAAATTAAATCCAAGAACAAGCGGCAGCTGAGCTGTATGAAACTACCATCCTGAGTAACAGGAATTCGGAGGAGCAGGACCCTCGGGAGGACAGAGGGCCTTCTGAAGGGCGTTCTCAACTTTCTAATGTCTAAGGCAACCAGATTCAACAACCCTAGCAGGCTGGAGCAGAGGAGGGCGCAGTGGACGCTGAGCCTTCCACTCAGACTCTCTTTGGGGGCTGATAGAGCTTGTCGGCAAGGCTGTTTTCAAAAACCTATCCAGGTCAAGTTTTTAGCAGCTATGGCTGGAACCTGGAATTCCAACCCCAGGCCTGCTGCCTCTCTCCAAGTGAAACTTCAGCCTCAGGCAACTGCGACCTGGAAGAGAGGGCCCCACGAATGTCTTCTAGGGCAGCATCCAGAATCAACCTCTGGCTAGGGGAGGGGCAAAAACACCTCCCACACAGTCCTGCCCTCTGAGTAAGCAAACCCCTTCCAGGGCAGGGCATTCCCAACTGAGAGAGCACAGGGTCTGATTTCTGAGTATCTCTTGCTTTTCATATTTATTTCTCACCCTACTTGTGTGTCCAACACTCACCAACTTATCTCAGCTCCTGCGTCAGACGCACAGTAACCCAGAGGAGACAGACCTGGGCCAGGCCTTGCTGCCCAGTTACCAGGGGCAGCGAATGCGTCTTCTTGGGGGCTGAATGGAAGCAAACCACAATATTTACCCAGGGGGGCGGACACGTGCTTGGGTGATCACCAAGGGGCGGGGGAAACGAGCTGGTGTTTAGGCTCCATCTCCTCCTGCGAAGCTCCTGTTTGTTTTTCCACTGCCCTGTTCGAAGCGGGGTGTACACCGAAGGCGCCCTCTGTACACTCTGTGTCACTCTGCTCGAATCTGTTGCCCGCACCCATACGGACTCGAGAGGTTGGGGTCTGGGGAAGGGGCGCCCACAGGAAGAGATGGGAAATTTCTATGCTATTGAGGGCAAGCAGGTGCAGGATGGAGTGTCCTGCAGGATGGCTGGGGACATGGGTTGGGGGGGTGGGGCTGGGCCTGCGAATGACCTAGTGTGGGAGGGGGCAGGCAAGTGGGGTGCCTGGCAGTCGGGGAGGCCCGAGGGTGGCCAGCTCAAAGGGTTAAGCCTGGGAGCCAACCTTCCCGCCCCCGCCCCCAAGTGCACGCTGCGGAATTTTGCCAGCACGAAGCAGAGTCACGAGCTGAGCCAGCGGAGCGGGCAGGCATCATCAGCGCCGGGAGAGCACGCGCGCGTGGGTGGATGGGGGGAAAGGGCTGGGAAATGGGGGCGGGGTGTCCTCGCATCCGACTGCCTCCCTCGCCGCCACCAGCCCGCCCGCCGCTCTAATTCCGCATCCCAGCTTCTCCTCGCCCCAACCCTAGGGGGAAAAAACAAAAAAAACAAAAAACACCTAGAGTGTACGGGAGAGACTCTGGGGGGACTGGGGGACGGGGCTTGCCCAGAGGGAGGCCGTCGTTCAGCCCCGGGCGCCAGCCCTCCCCCCAACACCTCCTTCCTGGCCCACCCCCCGGCCGGGCTCCTCGTCGCCTGGCGCCCGCTCCCCCGGCTCCGCCGCCCGCCCCCGCGCGGGAGCTCTCGGGACGGAGGCGGCGCGCGCAGCGGCGCGGGGGCGGCGGCGGCGGCGGCGGGAGGGCCGGGCGCCGCGCTCCTACGCAAGCAGCCGCGAGAGGGGATCCTGGGCGCAGGCCCCGCCCCCTCACGTGCCCGCGGCGCAGCGCCGCCTGCGGCCCGCGTGACCGGCTGGCTCCGCCCAGCCGCAGCCGCAGCTCGGCGCCCACGCGTGGGAGGGAGGCCGCGGCTTCAGCGGGGGCGGTCGGGCGGCGAGAAAGTCGCCTCTTGCAGCAGCGCCCCTGCCCCCGGCCCCCGCACCCGCTCTCCCCTCTCCGTCCTGAAGTTGGAGGCCAGGGTTGCTGACCGGCCAGCTAGCCTGGATTTGGGGGAGGAGAGTGGAACTCTGTGAAAGATCTCCCATCCCTACTCTCCAAACCCTTGAGTTCCAGGAATGTAAGAGAGGGCAGAGTAGAGGGGTTCTTAGTGAAGATATGGTTCCCCGATTTAAACCTAAGCTTGCCTTGGGAGAGGCAGGGAGATGAGGTTTTGAAATGAGCAGGCGCGCACTGCCCTGTGAGACTTCCATCACTGCACCAACGCCGAGGCATCACCGCATGGGTTGGTCTCGACCCCAGACTCCCGGCTCGGTTGCATCAGGTGCCCTGGCATGCTGATACAGTGCCGAGCATCGAGCTCAGTCCACAGGACAAGAGTCTGGTATCTTCTTTCTTCCCGGGTCGATGACCTTGCTGACTCCTTGGGGCCCCATGCCCCTCTCAGAAGTGGCCCGGGAAGCATCTAGAGAGAACCAGGGAGCAGTGGAGGCCAAGGACAGGCTAAGCACCGAATCGAGTGTCCACAGCGACGGAGAAGGAAGCCCATCATCTGTGCCTTTGCCCTGTGTCCTTAAGTGACCCATGTTCCGGGTGTCAGGTGTTGAGAGAGTCCATGCAGCCTTGTTGCCTTCTTGAAACTTGTGTCTTGCTACTTGCTGGTTCCAAGGGCCGGTGAAACTGGGTGGGAGAGTGGCTCCGAGTGGAAGCCCCTCAAATAAGTACACAATCTCAGGGAAAACAGATGGATGGTGTGGTCCAGAGCTTGGGAGCAAGATGCAGGAAGTCCGCTAGCACCGGAGTCAGAGAGAGCGCTGCATCTGACTCGGGTCCACTTCCGTTTCCCCCTGGAAATCCGTGGTTTGGTGTGTTCTCTTGAATGTGGATAATATTGTCTGGAGCAAGGGTAATTCCCCAGGATGGTTCTGGGGAAGGCAAAGCTTAGGTGTGCCCAGTTCGTAGTGGTTTCGTTTCTGAATGGCCAGGGAATGGAAGACATTTGGAGACAAGAGGGGTCTCCTTGGGCTATGTGTTTAGGTGTCAGTGTATCTGGACTATTGCCTTTCTACTCATGGAGCTTGAGAAGGCCCATTGGCTCTCAGCACTCACTGTATTAGGTATGAAGGTGGTCAATAGAATTGAATGGCTACTGAGTGCCAAGCAGTGTGGAGGAAACAAAGGGGATGCCAGCTAATGTCCTTGACCAAAAGGAGTTTACATCTCATAGGGAAAGTCCTTCTTGAAATACATATGTAAGGAATGTGCGTATATGAAGTTAAGAACCGACAAGTGCTTTGATAGAAGGGAGGGAACAATAGAGGCCAAGGAACCAGAGAAGAATGGGAGAGGTTTTGAATAAATGGACAGGAGCTAGGCAAGGTGTCCTTGGTGCTGAGAACTACCTAAATAAAGGCAGGGAGGAAGGTGTGATTGTGGGCAGCCCACTGGTCAGGTAGAAGGCTGGTCTGGCTGGAACGAAAGACTTAGGATTAAAGAAAGTTGAAGATGGCCTCAATGAATGAACTACGGAGGCCCAAAGCAGAAACTTCCAGGTTCCCTTGCAGCTGCTAATTAGGCTCTAAAGCTCAGCTCTGATCCCATAAAACCCTCCATAGGAACATGCTGTGACTCTCCATTGCCCAAACTCTCTCATGGCACTTCAGGCTCTCTGTGATTTATCCCAAACATACCTGTTCAATCTTAACATCCTATTCCCCTCTTTGCAGCGCATTATAATCCACAGCTTGGAGAAGGAAATGGCAACCTACTCCAGTATTCTTGCCTGGGGAATTCCATGGATGGAGGAGCCTGGCAGGCTACAATTCACAGGCTCACAGAGTCAGACACGACTGAGCAACGATCACTCACACTCACTCACATAATCCACAGAACTGCCGCTGGGCCCCAAGTACGCCTTCTGCTTTCTCTCTTCTGTGTCTTTACTCATCTGCTCTTCCCTTTCTTTGGAATGTCCTCTCCTCCCTCGCCATTTCTACCCACTCATCCTTGAAGACACAGCTCAAGTGCCAGCTCATCCCACAGCCAGATGTAATTTTCGTCTGAGTTCCCACAACTCAGTGTACTCTATCTTGGCACCTCACGTTCTACACCGTGTTATGCATATGGAGAGGCAGCAACTTTCAAATGAGGAACTGCTGGTCCAGTCACTTCTTGCCACTCCGTGAGTGTCAGGTCTCATCCAAGCCACGGTCATCTCTTGTTTCAGTACCATGATAGCCTCCTGACCAGTCCCATGACTTTCCCCTTGCCTTCTTCAGCCAGCTTCTACACAGCAGCAAGTGTGACTTTTTAAAATGTAAACCAGTTCGTGTTACTCTTCTGCCTCAAACCCTGCAGTGGCCTCCCATCACATTCAGATGTAATTCAAAATTAACATGGCCTTCAGGACCCTATGTCGTCTGGCCCCATCTGTCTTTCACAGGCTCATGATCTCTAGCTACTTTGGTCTTCCTATTTCTGGAATATTCCATTTCTGCTTCGGAACCTTTCTGAAGGTTCTGGTTGACCCCTCTTTTTTTTTTTTTTCTTATTTTTATTGAAGTATAGTTGATTTACACTGCTGTTAATTCCTGTTTTCTAGCAAAGTGCTTCAGTGATGCACTTCCTTCTTTAATATTCTGTTCCATTATGGTTTATCACAGAGTGTGTTTTTTTAATTGCAAGATAATTGCTTTACAGTGTTGTATTAGTTTCTGGTATACAACAGTGTGATCAGCTACAGATATACATATATCCGCTCCCTCTTGAGCGCCCTCCAGAACTGCGCCTCTCCTTATTGGTCCCTCTTCATGAAGTGCATTTCTTTTGGAATGTACAGGGTTTGCGCTCAAATTTGGTGTCTGTGCTCAAATACCTTCTTCTTAGAGGTTTTCCCTGACTACCCTATCTGAAACAGACCTTCCTATCAGTCACCCTTCATTTTGTTACTTTTTCTTTCTTTCTTTCTCTGTTTATTTCCTTTTGGCTGTGCGGGGTCTTCATGGCTGGGCACGGGCTTTCTCTAGTTGCCACGAGTAGGGGCTATTCTCCAGGTGCAGTACACAGACTTCTCGTTGTGGTGGCTTCTCCTTCGTGGAGCACCAGCTTCAAGACATGTGGGCTTCAGTAGTTCTGGGTCCTAGGCCTAGTTGTCCTGCAGGCATGTGGAATCTTCCCAGATTAAGGATTGAACCCATGTCCCCGGCATTATTAGCAAGCAGATTCTTAACCACTGGGCCTCCAGGGAAGCCCCTCACCTTTTCTTGAGAGACATTACCTGTCAGCACTCTATTCTGCTGCTTTGGTTATTTATTCATTTGTTGTGTGTCACTCTCATGAGAAGATAAGCTTGGTGAGGTCAGGAACTTGTTCACTGATGCAGAACAGTGCTCCCTAGCACGTAGTAGGTGCTCGATTTGTTACAGGAATAAATGAGTGGGTGAATCTTGTTACTCCACTATCAGCTCCTTGAAGGCAAGCACCATGTTTTATACACTTGGCTCCCTTTCCCCAACACCTGGTTTCTGTACGTGTAGGTCCACTCAGATACCCACTGTGGGAATTTCAGATTCTACAGAGTATCTTTAACTGACTTTTTCTGCATTAATGTGACTTTACCTATTTAGAAGACATGAAGATATGATCTCTACCTAGTCCATCACCTTCAAAGAACATTCATCCCTGGAAGATAAACCCAGTCAATGTTTCTCCATTGATGAGTGACCTACGTATGTGTGTGTGTGTGTGTGTGTGTGTGATGAAATAGAACAAAAGAAGGAATATCAGAGTTCATCAAGAGTTGTAAGGCTAGGCATTATCTTTTACCTTGGTGTGTGTTATCTTCAGATCATGATATAAACTGGAAATTCTACTGTTGGCCAGGGACCCAAGACTTTGAAAGCACTAGATGCTCCGTAGATGGTTATCTGTGGAATGCATGCTTATAGTCTGAATAGTTAAATACCTAGGCAGTGACTGTTGGCATAAGTCCTCTTGGTGGTCACCGTTAGCCCTACCATTGAGCCTTTAGACTCCAGGACTGGGTCACCTCAGGCCAGACAACTAACAGGGAAGGAGTAAAGCCCACCCGTCAGCAGCTGATTGGATTAAAGGTTTACTGAGCATGGTCCTGCCAGGGAAGCAAGACCCAGTTTTCTGCACAGCCAGTCCCTCCCATCAGGAAGCTTGCACAAGCCTCTTATCCTCATCCATCAGAGGGCAGACAGAAGAAGCAAGAGCTACAATCCCATAGACTCCAGAATGAAAACCACAATCCCTGAAAGCTCACAAAAATGATCACATGGATCACAGCCTTGTGTAACTCAGTGAAGCTATGAAAGACACCATGCAGGGCCACCCAAGACAGATGGGTCATGGTGGAAAGTTCTGACAAAACGTGGTCCACTGGAGAAGGTAACGGCAAACTACTCCAGTATGCTTGCCTTGAGAATCCCAGGACAGTATGAAAAGGAAAAAAGAGATGACAATGGAAGATGAGTCCCCCGGATCAGTTTCACAGTCATGTCCAAACACCAGATGGTCAATACCAAAATCAGATTGATTATATTCTTTGTAGCCAAAGATGGAAAAGCTCTACACAGTCAGCAAAAACAAGACCTGGAGCTGACTGTGGCTCAGATCATCAGCTCTTTATTGCAAAATTCAGGCTTAACTAGAAGAAAGTAGGGAAAACCACTAGACCATTCAGGTATGATCTAAATCAAATCCCTCATGATCATATAGTGAAAGTGACAAATAGATCCAAGCGATTAGATCTGATAGAGTGTTTGAAGAACTATGGATGGAGGTTCGTAACACTGTACAGGAGACAGTGAACAAACCATCCCTAAGAAAAAGAAATGTAAGAAGCCAAACTGGGCTGTCTGAGAACTTGCAAATGGCTGAGAAAATAAGAGAATTCTTAACTGCTGAGCCACTGGGGAAGCCCTGAGTGATATCTAGCCTTTGCCTATTTGTCTATTGTTTTCTTTCATTTCTTTGCCTTGTTCATTTAAGAAGTCACGCTTCCCTGGTGGCTCAGATGGTAAAGCGTCTGCCTGCAACGCAGGAGACCTGGGTTCAGTCCCTGGGTTGGGAAGATCTCCTGGAGAAGGGAAATGGCAACCCACTCCAGTATTCTTCCCTGGAGAATCCCATGGATTGAGGAGCCTGGTAGGCTACAGTCCATGGGGTCACAAAGAGTCGGAAATGACTGCACTTTCACTTTCTTATCTTACCTTGCTGTTCTTTGGAACTCTGCATTCAGTTGGCTGTATCTAAATTATGACAAACCCAGCCAGCGTTTTACTGCTGCTGCTAAGTCACGTCAGTCGTTTCCGACTGTGCGACCCCATAGACGGCAGCCCACCAGGCTCCCGTCCCTGGGATTCTCTAGGCAAGAATACTGGAATGGGTTGCCATTTCCTTCTCCAGTGCGTGAAAGTGAAAAGTGAAAGTGAAGTTGCTCAGTCGTGTCCAACTCTTAGTGACCTCATGGACTGTAGCCCACCAGGCTCCTCCGTCCATGGGATTTCCCAGGCAAGAGTACTGGAGTGGGCTGCCTTTGCCTTCTCCACGTTTTACTGACAAAAGTTCATATAGTCAAAGCTATGGTTTTTTCAGTAGTCATAAACAGATGTGAGAGTTGGGCCATAAAGAAGGCTGAGTGCCAAAGAATTGATGCTTTTGAATTGTGGTGCTGGAGAAGACTCTTGAGAGTCCCTTGGACTGCAAAATCAGATCAGCCAATCCTAAAGGAAATCAGCCCTGAGTATTCATTGGAAGGACTGATGCTGAAGCTGAAGCTCCACTACTCTGGCCACCTGATGCAAAGGGCCGACTCACTGAAAAAGATCCTGATGCTGGGAAAAATTGAGGGCAGGAGAAAAGAGTGACAGAGGATGGGAAGGTTGGATGATATCACTAACTCAATGGACATGAGTTTGAGCAAACACTGGGAGATAGTGAAGGGCATGTTGCAGTCCATGGGGCTGCAAAGAGTCGGACACAAGTTCAGTTCAGTTCAGTCGCTCAGTCATGTCCGACTCTTAGTGACACCAAGAATCGAAGCATGCCAGGCCTCCCTGTCCATCACCATCTCCTGGAGTTCACTCAGACTCACATTCATCGAGTCCGTGATGCCATCCAGCCATCTCATCCTCGATCATCCCCTTCTCCTCCTGCCCCCAATCCCTCCCAGCATCAGAGTCTTTTCCAATGAGTCAACTCTTCGCATGAGGTGGACAAAGTACTGGAGTTTCAGCTTTAGCATCATTCCTTCCAAAGAACACCCAGGGCTGATCTCCTTTAGAATGGACTGGTTGGATCTCCTTGCAGTCCAAGGGACTCTCAAGAGTCTTCTCCAACACCACAGTTCAAAAGCATCAATTCTTCAGTGCTCAGCCTTCTTCACAGTCCAACTCTCACATTCATACATGACCACAGGAAAAACCATAGCCTTGACTAGACGGACCTTAGTCAGCAAAGTAATGTCTCTGCTTTTGAATATGCTATCTAGGTTGGTCATAACTTTTCTTCCAAGGAGTAAATGTCTTTGAATTTCATGGCTGCAGTCACCATCTGCAGTGATTTTGGAGCCCCCCAAAATAAAGTCTGACACTGTTTCTACTGTTTCCCCATCTATTTCCCATGAAGTGACGGGACCAGATGCCATGATCTTCATTTTCTGAATGTTGAGCTTTAAGCCAACTTTTTCACTCTCCTCTTTCACTTTCATCAAGAGGCTTTTTAGTTCGTCTTCACTTTCTCCCATAAGGGTGGTGTCATCTGCATTGACTGAACAACAGCAACAACTGAAGATTTATTATGGGTTAACTCTGTGCCAGGCAGTGGGTTACACATTTTCACATATATTACCTTTAACAGTCCTTATAACAATTCTAAGAGCAAGGTACTGTTATCATTACTATTCCCATTTTACAGAGGAGGAAACTGAGGCTTAGAGGAATTAAATAACTTTCCCATGATCACAAGGCAGCTAAACAGCTAAGCTAATGGTCCACTTCCAGAACCCTCCTTAACTGCTGCGCCACAATATCTCCTACAACATCTGTCCTTTAATATACTTAACTGGAAAAGCTCACCTTGTTCTGTGTGCACAAAACAAATGTTATTTACCCAGCATTCTGATGGGAGGTGTTTTACAGTAGCCAGTAGGAACCAATGAGGAACATGGATCCAGGGACTTCTGTGCTGAGGAAGAGGAACACAGCCACAGACAGCCCATAGCTTGGCCCAGAGGAAGATGGCGCTACCCTCCTGTCTTCAGACTTCCCTGGCAGGGTCCCCCCATTGGTTGAACCAGACATCCAGAGTTCATGGAGGTCAACCTCCAGAAGCACAGAAGAGAATGAAGGAATTCCCAAGCAGCTCTAGAGGGGCAAATGGAGAATCCCCAGCCTCCCAGCCTCGGTGTCCAGCCCCACACGGATTCCCAGGGCCTGGGAATGCCAAGTCTTGGCTCCTGTAGGACTTGACAGCTCTCCACAACTCTCACCTCTTCCCGAAGGACAAGATCCGAACGGGCCAAGTGGGGCACTGTGTGAACTTGGGCCACACTGCAAGCCCCTCCCTTGGCCCTCTCTTTGTCCACCAGGCTGCCAAAGGAGGAAAACCAGGCCAGGAAAAGAACTGGCCCCCCCTCATCCACCTAGACATCTGCACCTCTGCCAGCACACTGGCATCTCGTCCATGATCTAATCATGGGTGAGTCAGCAGGTCTTCATACAGGCTGGGGAGTCAACTGTCTGTATGGCAGATGGCTCAGAGGGTAAAGCATCTGCCTGCAATGGAGGAGACCTGAGTTTGATCCCTGGATCGGGAAGATCCTCTGGAGAAGGAAATGGCAACCCACTCCAATATTCAGGATCCTGAAGAATCCTACGGACAGAGGAGCCTAGTGGGTTACAATCCACGGGGTTGCAAAGAGTCAGACACGACTGAGCAACTTCATTTCCACTTTCTATGGCAGGAATCTGTTCTTTTCAAGAGGGAAGGAAGCAGGGCCAACAGTGAGGATGTGTGTCTGTGCACAAGAAGGGAGGGGTGGAATGCAGCCTTCTAAAAACATGTTTCTGCTGTGCACACTTGCTCAGCCTTTGCAGGCAAATGTGTGGCTGCAGCTGTGGCTAAAATATGAATGAATGTCGCAGTGTGCAGGTGCATGAATGGCTGTAGATTTCTGTGAATGAATGCATTTGTGATGAAGGGTGTCTGGGAGCCCTTGCAAACTAGGGTAGTGGTTTGCAGGTGCCTGGTTGGCTGGAAGCATCCACTGATCAGTGTCTTTACCACAGTCTGCAGACTGCGCTGGGTTAGGGGCAGAGAGGAACGCTGGGTTTTCTTGTAGCATCTCTCTGTTGCTGCTGCCACTGTGGCAGCACACGCCGTAGGCACTTGCCTTGCCCTCCATGAACCGTCAGAGAGGAAAGAGGGGGAAAGACAAGGAAAACCATGTGGTCAGTCTGTCATCAGCTGAAGGTTCCTCCAAACCCCAGAAACTGTCCTTAGATAAACTCTGGCCCTACTAGCCCTCAGGGCTTCTCCTTGGGTTTGACAAGGGCCAGATGGGGTTTGGTTTTCTCTGCCCTCCACTCTCCTGACCTACTAGCCTGGCATAATAGAATTATGCATTTTCTGTCCTTGTCTGAAAATGTTGAGCATGACAATATCTTACCCACCCCCCTCTCTCAACTAGATTTCAGGGAGTGAAGGCAAGGGCCTCATTCTTTTAGGAAATAGTGATACGCACAAATGATCAGGTGATGAGGCATGGGAAGCCTGACTTTGTGGGTGTCTCCAAAAAATTCAAGGCCCTCTTAATTTTAAGTCTTAATTTCAATACATTATGGACACTTGTCCTCCACCCAAGACCCCCCCACAACCCTTGTCATCCAAATGCTTCCCAAGAGGGCCCCTGTACACAATGGGCCTAATTAGTCCCCTCATTAACAGTCTCAGCAGAGGCTAAAGACTGAATGGGTCAGAGGCACAAGTGCGAGGAGAGAGGGTCAGGGGGAGAGGGTTGGGAAGCAAGAAATGTGGGCAATGGCCTCTATAAATTGCTTTCTCTGAAAATAGAGAAATCCAATATTCCCCCCTCCCCAAAGTTTTGAGAGTGACACCTGTCACCCAACTTGCTTCTATGGGGGAGGCACTCTCTATATTCTTGTATATAATTCATAGGTATGTAGGAAAATGTATGGTTGTAAAATAGTCCAGTTAGAACTGTACTGTGAACTGTGTGAAGAGGGTGGTGCCTCCCTGCCCACACACAAAAGAGCAGATTTTTAATACATGCAGATTTTAATAACAATCTAATTATCAGGTTGAATATTTAAGTCCCCCCAATTAAACTGAAACCTGTTTTGGTGGGCTGCTATGCCTTTTCTGCCAAGCAACCAGGAGAAGAAGGAAGATCCCAGAGCCTTTGCTTATGAATGTACTGTATCTGCTAAGTGTGAATGCCCTGGTGCTTTGTGTTTGTATGAATGGGGGTTGCATGTGCTGGTCACAGGCCACGTGAGACACGTGAGGTGGGAATTGTATCTTTAAAAGATGAATTGGGAAAAAAAAAATGAAAAGATAAAGTGTGAATGGCATACATCTTCCCAGGGCGCCCCCTCTTCTCTATTACCCACCACCACGATGAGTCGCAACCGTTTTTATTAAAATTAATTCCTGGTTTTGCAAATATCAATAGATCGATATCTGCACTGTGTTCCACCCTTCACCAGGACCACACTGCTAAAAGCAGAGAGCTGCAACACAAAAGATACCGCAGTCAGCTCAAGCAAGGGGTTATTTTTAGATCAGAAAAAAAAGAGAGGAAAGAAAAAAAAGCAGTTCTGGGTTTTTGCAATCTAATTTGGTCCCTTTTCTTAAGGGGAAAAAAAATCCCATCAATGACATTTTCCATACAATCTGATTTCTATTTGGCTCCTAGAAAAAGAAGAAGAGATCTGGGGCTGAAAATTCTGGAGTTTTATGGCTGATTCCAGCTAGTAGCCTTTCTTCACCAGGCTCCAACTGAATTAATTTGATACTATTTTTGAAAGTCAGTGTTTCTAAGGGAGACCTAATGACGCACTGACGTCAATGCAGGTCAATAGCACACACTGCTGGAACTGGGCGTGCTACACCGAGCCAGAGCTGGAGCCTTTTCAAACAGCCCCAACTCTGCAAATATCCCAGCTTTGCAGGGGGAAACAAGCCAGGGCTTGGTAGGCGTTGAGACCCCCCACATTTCTTCCTGAAAACCCTCAAAATTGATGCATGTTTTCCTGATGCAAAAAAAAATAAAAAAGGGAAAAAGAAAATCCAAATATATAATCAGACGCACTGCAGTGCAAAAAAAAAAAAAGAGAGACAGAGAGAGAAAAACAAAAAAAAATTAAAAATCATACCTGTCAAAGGAACCGTATGTAATCGCACACACATTTACGCTCAGATTGCAATGCATATCATTAGGGTCTGTCTATATATAGCCCCCGAGTGTGTGTGCATCGGGACTTAGTCCCCAAACGGGGTTTTCAAACGTGGGTGATGAGTTCTTGCTCTGATCAGTTACTCAGGAGGTGCCTGAATGTGTGGGGGTGGGAGCGTGGGAGGGGGGCTGCCTCCTCTCTCTCCGCCGGCTCCCCCTCCTTTCTTCTCTCTCTCTCTCCCCCTCCCTCCTCGCTTACCTCGCCTCTCCTCTCCGTCTATCTCTCCCTCATTTCCTTTCTTTCTCTTCTCCCTCTCTCCTCCAGTCTCCCTCACCCTCTTTCTTACTCTCCCCTCCCTCTCTCCTCTCCTTCTCTCCCCCTCCCTCTCTCTTCTCCCTCTCCCTCCAAGTCTGGCACTGAATGCGAACTGTTTTGCTTTGCTCCGGGAAGAGTGCAGACACAGAACGTGAAATCCCTAGCTTTTTTTTTTTTTTTTTTTGCGTGGTGCATTTAAAACGCTTCCTTATTTATATTACCCTCATTCCCTCACCTCTCCCACCCCCTCAGCAGCCTTTCCAAATTTCCCTAGAAATCTCTGTAAAGCATGCAGAGGGGAAAACATTTGCACAAAAAGTGAAGGAGCTCGCCAAGGTAGGTTATACCATGCACTGTCTTGTGTTTGGCTTTTGCAAAGTTTATGATGTCAGTTGGTGGATGTTTGGAGGAGGAGAGCTGTATGACTGGCCGTGATTACTGTCTGTTTCATTGAACAATTATGTTCCTACAAATCGACTAGACTTCTTGAGCAGGCTTTCCTGGGGTTGGGTGTGTGTGTGTGTGGTTTTCGCAGAGGCGTGCCAGTTGGAAGACAGTTCTGTGGTGTCAAGCTGGCGAGGGGATGCTGTCTCCTCTCCCCCCACCGCGATGTTTTGTGGTGGGGGGGGCGGCATGGAGAGGGATTCTGTAGTGGGAGTTTGTCCACTTTGTCATATTTGGGGTTGATTCTCATTCACTAAGTGTCTTCGTTCTTGTCATTATTTTGCACATGCAATCTTAGTTCAGAAAGGCTTCATGAAGTCAGAGCAAAGTGGGGGAGAGTGGGGAGATGGAGAGAGTCGGGGAACGGTGGTGGTGATGTAGTAGTAGCATTTCTTGCATAAAGAATTTAATCTCTCATCTCATTATTTGGAGAAACGCTGCGTCTTTAGTGGGGGCCGGCAAAATTTTTTTTTTTTTCTAATCCTGAATAGCAGGGAAAATGAAATTGAAGAAAGAAAAACACCCCAAACCACCACGTTTCTATTGCAAGAGCAAAAACTGCTACAGCTCACAACCACCTGTAGAGGGAAATCTCTGTGCAGAATTTCTTAGGGCCGGTTGTGTGGAGGAAAACCGCCGGAAAAGAGCGCCTGGCAAACTTTGCAGCCTGAAGCCGGGAGAGGCTGAACTCCGCAGGGCGGAGGGTTAAACCGCGGGGGCGGCGGCGGCGGCGGCGGCCGCGGAGGCTGGCGCGCGGCCAGGGCCTCTGCCGCCTGGGAAGCCGCGGCGCGGGCCTCCGGGCGCTGGGGGGCTGGTGCTGGGATGGGCCCAGCTTGGAGTGGAGAAGGTAAAGAAACGGGGCGCGTGCTTGCAGGCTGTGGGCGGTGGTGCTGCGGAGCGTGTGTTGGGGGGCGTCCCGCGAGGTGAGGGGGCACGCCCTGCCCGGTGCCCTGCGGAGATGGGGGGTCAGAGGCCGGTGTCCCCGCGGAGCCCTGGTTTCCCCGCGGCCGCACAAAGCACGGTGGTGACCAACAAGTGTTTCTCTGGAGACTGATTCTGACAGAGACTTCAAGCGGCTCTCTAATCTGGGTGAATCCACCGGGGCCTCATTGTGTTGTGGCAAAGAGCGTCCTTCTTTGTGAGGAGGGAGAGCTCGGGCAGGGGAGGTGGAGGGACAGACAGAGGGGACTTTTTGCACGTCAGTCGTTTGACCTTGGGGGGTGGTGAGCAGAGTTCAGATCCTCCGGAGGGGGGAAAAGGCCAAATTGGACCCCTTCTCCCACCCCCACGCCTTTCAAGTTTAATGGGAAAGATTCAGCGCCTGGTGTTGGTCAGACCTCGTCAATGGGAATTCCATGTGTCTGAGAGCAGGGTTTTTTGGTGGTTTTTTTTTTTTTTTTTAATCTCTGGAAGCAGGCAGCACTCTGAGCAGCAGCACTGTATTTCCCCTGCAAGTGATCTTCTAGGAAAGCTGAATCACCTCCACTCTGATCAGCAGCCTCTTCTGGGAGGTGGAACACAGGTCTCTTCTGAAGGGGCTGGGGGCGGGGAGTCCCCCCACCACAGCCTGTAAATATAGACGTGGGGTGCCACTTGAATGTCTGGTTAAAATGCACTGGGAAATATGGAAACAATAAAAGGCAATGATTCTTTGGTGGGCCGGTGGTGGTCAAGACCACCCAGTGAGGGGTGGGGAATGTTCTTCTAAAGAAGTGAGTTAGGGACTTTTTCCTCCTGGGGGTGCTGGCAGGCTTACCAGATTTTCATGAGAAGTGAATCTTTCAGCAGAGGGGGTGGGAGACGGGAAGGTGCGCTTAGAAGTTAGAATCAGCAGTGCCCTTTGCCACCTGCTGGCTAGCATAACCCAAAGCCGTAGAGATGGGTGGGACGTGAGACGGGGACACAGATGGGCACTAAGCCTGCCGTAGGGAAGAAGCACCAGGCAGCTAAAGCGAGTGAGTAGGTGGCGACCCCATCCTTCTGGACTCGCTGGTGCCCAGTGAAAAGAGGTCAGCGGGCCTGACATCCGCTCTCCGCGTCCCTCTCGGGCCTCGTTCATGAGACTGTCTCCTCGTTTTTTTGTCCAGAGGTGGAAGGGAAGTGTCTTTCACAGCCCCGGAGCGGTAGGGTTGCTCCTGTCACTCCTTTCAGAAGGAAGTCAAAAATCCTCTGTTCTTAAAGTCAACAGGTGTTTGTCTTCTTGTGATATAAAGGGAGAGGAGAGTGGTTACAGGAAAAACTGGTCCTGGAAATGAAACCATGTGTCCCCCCCACCAGTCCCCCAAACCCACCAGGATAGCCCTCCACTCTCAGCGGTGGTCTCCTGAGGACCAGGGTCCAGAAGGACCGTGTTCACCCAAGCCTTAAGGTGCTTTGTCAGTCAGCCAGCCCTCCCCACCCCACCCCCGCCGGCAAGACCCATGTGAAAACCACTTCTCTCAGGTGCTAAGAGGTGCCCAAGCCCACATCACATGCAAACACTTAGGTGTGGTGTACGTGTACAGTGTGTGTCAAGACCAACCACAGCGCACCCAAATGTGCATGCGTGTGTGTTGGTGCACGTGCAGATTTCTCTCCACCCGTGAGCTCACGGACAGCATGGACTCTCTTCACCTCTGTCATTGCATGAAGACGCCAACGGAGAAATACCACTTCTGGTTTAGGGGTGGATCTGACGTCCCTGAGTATATGTGGTGAACCTGAATTTGCTTGGGGTTTCCTCATATTCATTCAGGAGTGTCAGTTCTTCCTGCACTCGACGTTGGAGACCACTGTTACTGCAAAGGGATACCCACCTGCTTAGGAGAAGAATCAAGTCCAAGTTTTCCGTTCATTGTCTTGCATTAGCCCTGGTGCTTTGCCTCTGTTTCTCATAAGAAAAATAAGGGTAGGAGCAGGGCCAGCGACATAAGTCATGGGGCCCAATAAAAAATGTAGGGACCCTCGTTCAAATACGCGGGAAAAAAAGTGTTATTAAAGGTACTACAATATAAAGCTTTTTCCCTAAAGTCTCTCTCTTGTCATGTTTTTTATTTGCTAGTTTCATGTCATGCTAAATAAAAATTTTCCTTAGCATGAATTTTACCATCCATCTTTATATTGTGCAATGCTAGTTTTAAATGAAAATGTACGAGCATTTAATTACTTGCAGAATCACTGAAATCACATAACTTGTATCTCATAGGTCATAGCTGCATATGTGTTTAGTTCTTACCAGCACACTGGACACGTTGAACAAAACGAACTCAGCTGCTTTCATCTGACTTCTAATATGTGAATGTTAGCATCTCTGACTTCAGCTTAATGATGAGGAAGGAAGGACTGGAAGGAGAACCAACTGTGGACTGCTCTAGTCTCCTCTTTCCTTCCATGCCATCCTTTTCAGCGTAGGCGGTTGGCAAATAGAGGGCGGGAACACGAGTGAGAAATGATAAAGTAGGGGTCCTTGGTTATGAGTGTTTCATAGAACCCCACTGCCTTATTTCTACATTCAAGCAAGTTCTGGTTCCAACAGCAGGACCTCTTGATGTTGACCGTGCCCCCTCCTTCCTCATACACTCACCTTTGACTTACTTTGCATCTCACTGGGCTCCCACTGGAATTCTGTGCTCTTGGGGGAACTGCCAACCTCATGGGGGCAGCGAGGAATGGTGAATACGTATATGGCGCCTGTCTTCTCTACTCACGCATTCTCCATTGTCCCACAACAGACTGCTCACAAAGCACAAGTTCAAAGATACGATTATTAAGAATTTCAGGACAATGACAGCAGAGGATTAAACCAAGCACATAGCCCTGCTGAGCACAGGGCCACGTGTGTCTACACAGATTGCACACCCAGGAAGCCGGCCTAGGCAAGAAGTCACCCAGATCCTAGACTGAGAGCGCTGTTGCTCGTTTTCCCTCCTCAAGCAAATAATCGATCTGCAGCGAAAACAGCAACAACAAAACGTCACTAGCCTCCATCTTTCCTCCACTGGGGTTTCCTCCTTCTCTAACCAAGTCTCACTCTACGGTGTCACAGCTTTGAAGACAGAATTCATCTGTTGAGATCTCCCTAATCTGCTGAAGCCTTGGGTTAGAGCCCAGGCCTTGGAAACGAAGCATCTATCCAAGTCCCACCCACCACTTTCGAGCTTGGCTCCATCGAGCAGATCTTCTACTTCTGCTGCTGCTGCTAAGTCGCTTCAGTCATTCACTGACTACAATCAAATGAAAAAATACTTAGCTTTGCTTCATGAGAAATTTTGCTACTATTTACTACGTGATCAATTATCATATACCTCACCACTGCTCCAAAGTCTCCTCAGGGATCTCTTGGGCTAGTGTGACAGGGTCTCAGCAATGACTTTAGTGATACATTCAATTGATGTTGACATGGGAGAATTAGAGTTCGAGGCTCAACGGGTCAAGAGGAAAACAGACCTAAATTCCTGATGGGCTCTAGAAGCAAGGGAATTTTTCCTTCCTTCCATCATCAACTGCCTCCCTGCTCCTTTACCTTGAAGGAGCAAGCTAGAGGGCACCTCAGAAATGTGAGGTGGACTAGAATGGAAATAGGGTGGCATTAGAATTGCATCCAGCAAAGAGAACAAAGACACTACTGACCCTTCATCATTGGATCGGGGACTTTGAGACTTGAGTTTTTCAACCTTAATCTAGTTTTCCTTTTTTTCCCTGGTCCTTCGGGTGACAGTAGCACCCTTTTGTGAAATATTTAGCTTGGACTTAGCTACTGAGAATACCTAGAAAGAAGAAGAAAAGGAATTACTCTGATTTATTCTTTTATATAACCTCGACTAGGAGGCTGCCGCAGCTGTAGCCCAACTTAGTGAACTGGAAGACCAATCAATGAATAACCATCTACTGTTTGTGAACGAGCCTAGCACAGTGCTTAACCTGTGGTGGGTGTGTAATAAATGCTAGCTGACTGCGTACATCTGATTATTGTGACAGTATGTTATAGTGAAAGAGCCACAGATTTGGCATCAAACCACATAGATTCAAGAAATTGAGTGGATGTATGATCTTGGACAAATTATTTAGCTTCTTTGTGACCTGCTTACTTCACCTAAAAAGTGGGAGTGTGTGCGTGCTCACATCCAGCTGTCTGCGACCCCATGGACTCCAGCCCACCAGGCTCTTCTGTCCATGGAATTTTCCAGGCAAGAATACTGGAGTGGGTTGCCATTTCCTTTTCCAGGGGATCTTCCCGACCCAGGGATAGAACCTGCTTCTCCTCCATTGGCAGGTGGATTCTTTACCATTGCACCACCTGGGAAGCCCCCAAAGGTGGGAGTGTTCACATTATAATGTCTAATGTATGGAGAATGAAAGGAGAAGTAGCTATCTAAACACACTCTTCTACATACATGATACGTGAGTCTGCACACATGAGTGTGCACAGATGTTAACGCTTTTTTTTTAACCATGCCTTCCTCTCTGTCTCACCTCACTCAACTGTAGAGGTAGACATAGGGCTCTGGTAGGCTAGACTCTCACACGTTGTGAGTATAACAGCGAATAGTTCAGGGTTTGCAGCCAAACAGACCTGGGTTCAAACATATCTTGGCACCTGTATTTCATTGATTATATGACTTTTCATAAGTCATTTAAACTTTCCAAGTTTTGGTTTCTTGACACTTCAGTCGCTTATTCGTATCTGACTCTTTGTGACCCCATGGACAGCACAACACACCAGGCTTCCCTGTCCATCACCAACTCCTGGAGCTTACTCAAACTCATGTCCATCGATTCAGTGATGACATCCAACCATCTCATCCTCTGTCATCCCCTTCTCCTCCTGCCTTCAGTCTTTCTTAGCATCAGTGTCTCTTCCTATGAGTCAGTTCTTTGCATCAGGTGGCCAAAGTATTGGAGTCTCAGCTTCAGCATCAGTCCTTCCAATGAATATTCAGGACCAATTTCCTTTAGGATGGATTGATTGGATCTCCTTGCAGTCCAAGGGACCCTCAAGAGTCTTCTCCAACTCCACAGTTCAAAAGCATCAATTCTTCAGTGCTCAGCTTTCTTTCTAGTTCAACTCTCACATCTACTGGAAAAACCATAGCTTTGGCTAGATGGACCTTTGTTGGCAAAGTAATGTCTCTGTTTGTTAATATGCTATCTAGGTGGGTCATAACTTTCCTTCCAAGGAGTAAGCGTCTTTTAATTTCATGGCTGCAGTCACCATCTGCTGTGATTTCGGAGCCCAAGAAAATAAAGCCTCTGTTTCCATTGTTTCCTCATCTATTTGCCATGAAGTGATGGGACCGAATGAGAGTAATAATAGAGTTCACATTCACCACAAAGAGTGATTATAGTTTACTGAGTTATTTGCAAAGGTTTTGGTACGTGCAAATGATCTATTACTGTTATTTTTATTGTTATCTCTATTATTATACCTATGGCCACTGACAGGCCCAGGGAAGCATCAGAAAAGTGAATTGGGAAGCATTTTCTCATGGCCCAATGTGAGATGGCATCTCCACCATATGACTTTCTTTCCTGGGTAGATTCTTCCTGTTCTAAAGCTAGTGGAGTTTTTCTTAGACTTTTTCACATACATACACAGGTACTCCTCTTGAGAGATGCTGGGTAGAATCTACCTTCCCTCTTCTTGCCCTACTGAAAGTCAAAGGAACTATTCTCGTTGACCCTGCCAAGCAAGGGACAGGCCTGGGATCTTCCATGGACCTTTCCCTTCAGTTCAAAGCCCATAAACTCTTTTCTCTCAGCTCCCAGTCCTAAAAGTGGAGGTGCCCAGGTAAGGAGAAAGGGTCCCCATCAATGCTTAGCACAAGTCTGGACCTCAAGAGGCTGGGTATAAGAAGATCATCTGCATTTGACTCACTGGAGCCGAGGGGCAAGACTCAAGTCTCCTTTCCACTGGGCCAGATGTTCAGAGTTCTCCTTGGACACTGTGAGAGTCCCTCAGTGATTCCTTGGGGGCAAGGATGACCATCTACTCCTCATCCAGGTCTTGATTTTCAATGACCTAATTCTCTAATAGAGAACAGAAGAAAGTTATGACTTACCCAGTCCCCATGGCCTCATCAACATCGTGGAGGGTCTGGTAGGCCATATACTTTGTTGTTTATTTGCTCAGTTATGTCTGACTCTTTGGGATCCCATGGACTGCAGCATTCCAGGCTTCCCCATCCTTCACTATCACCTGGAGTTTGCTCAAACCCATGTCCATTGAGTTGGTGATGCCATCCCACCATCTCATCCTCTGTTGTCTCCTTCTCCTCCTGCCTTCAGTCTTTCCCAGCATCAGGGTCTTTTCCAGTGAGTTAGCTCTTCACATCAGATGGCCAAAGTATTGAAGCTTCAGCACCAGTCCTTCAGTACTCAGGGTTGATTTCCTTTAAGACTGACTGGTTGTATCTCCTTGCTGTCCAAGGGACTCTCAAGAGTGTTCTCCAACACCACAGCTCAAAAGCATCAATTCTTCAGCACTCAGCCTTTATGGTCCAGCTCTCACATCCATACATGACTACTGGAAAAGCCATATTCTAGGCTCAGGAGATTAAGAGATCTGGATCCTGCTTGCCATCATGGCACTCACAGTTCAAAAGGTGAAAGAGGCCTTTAGCAGCCCACATTCTCTTCTCATAAGACTTACGCCCACCCTGAGTTCTTATGAACTTATATAGCCCTTGCCTGACCAACAGGCCACCATAGGCCTCCTTTCCCTGTTGCAGACTTCTATGTCTTGTGTCCCACTATATCAGGAACACTTTCATCCATGAGTTTATATGAGCACATCAGTGGGTGCGGATGTATCAGCTGAAAAGAAAAAAGCGCATCTGTTAAGATCCAGGTTTTAGTTCCAAGGACGTGGTAACACTTGGGGACAAGACCAGTTTTTTATGGGCAGTTCATACTCTTAGAAGCCCACAGGCTGATTATGTTTGAGTTATCAGGTCCCAGAATTATCCAGACCACCATATCTTGGGTATTAGGAATGACCAAGTCTGAGAAGGGAGTGGCTTCACCTACCCTCACCCTGGGGCAGCAGTTAGGGTCCCAATTCACTAGGAGGGCGGTTTGCTTCTACTTAGTTTTCTGTCTTGAAGTCACCTAGATTTAGGAAACAAAAATGGTTCAGGGAGGTGATGTAAGAGAAAAGGAAAGAGCAAATTAGCCAGTATCCCTCCCTGAACACATTTCTTTGACCACTTCCACCAAGGCAAGAGAAGTTCTGCTCTACGTTAGCCTACGGATGTCTGGGCTCTCAGACTTTTATAAGCTAGCCACCCCCACCACCTGTGTATCTGGTGATCTGGATATTTGGGCACAGAAATCAATGAGCTCATTCCCTGACTTGGCCTGTGAAGTGAAGTCGCTCAGTCATGTCCGACTCTTTGCAACCCCGTGAACTGTAGCCTTACCAGGTTCCTCCATCCATGGGATTTTCCAGGCAAGAATACTGGAATGGGGTTGCCATTTCCTTCTCCAGGGGATCTTCTGGACCCAGGGATCAAACCCAGGTCTCCCACATTGTAGACAGAGGCTAATACCGTCTGAGCTACCAGGGAAGTCAACCTGGCCTGTGAGCTGGCGTAAACTGACTCTCCCTCCAGGCTCTAGTTCCTGACACAAATTAGAAAAACATCTCCGTTTCTTTTCTAGAAGGTGGGGTCTTGAGCACTAGTAGCCTCCCTCAGCAGTAAGCACTGTATTCTCTTATCTGACCCCGCAGCCTTCAGACACCCATGATCAGCCAGCCTGACTAAACCAGTAGGCAGTTGGGTTCCCATCTAGGCTCTGCTGCCCTAACCTCATGGACTTCATGATTCACTTGGCCTCTTTCGACCTCATCTCTAAAACGAAGGGTCAGAGTCTGCGCACCCTGTAATTTATGCGATCTCATGACTGTTGCTCAGAGAAAGCTGAATAATTCTTGCCCTTTAGGAGTCACTCCAGTATTCTTGCCTGGAGAATCCCATGGACAGAGGAGTCTGGCAGGCTACGGTTCATGGGGTTGCAAAGTATTGGCCACCACTGAAGCAACTCAGCATAGCACAGGAGTTCCTAGGGTGTGTTAAAGCTACTGTTATCACAGTCTTCTTCTATGGCGCTGGATTGAGTGATCAGGGGATCCCCAGGCCTCAGACAACGGGTTTCTATGGGCCCATTAGTCCCTGTGTTATCTGGTCTTCTGCACACTGTCCACAGCAAATTCAACACCAGACTGAATATGGATCCCTTTTCATTTGAGACCTATACATGCTCAGACCCTCCCCCACTGACCCCACTGGAGATCCTTCCATGAGGAGAAAATCTAGCACGGGGTTCAGAGCATAAGCCAGACAGCCTTGGTGAGAATCCCACCTACTTAAATAGCCCTGAGACCTCAGACAAGTTCAGTCACCTCCTTCTTTTCTCATCTGTAAGGTAGGAATAATACTGGTACTTGCCTCCTAGGGTTACTAGGAGTAAATGGAGCTACTTTAGTGACGTGCTTTAGGACACCGCCTGGTGTATGTAGTGGTTTTCCTGGTGGCTCAGAAGGTAAAGCATCTGCCTGCAATGCAAGAGGCCCAGGTTTGATCCCTAAGTCAGGAAGATCCCTTGGAGAAGGCAATGGCAACCCACTCCAGTATTCTTGCCTGGATAATCCCATGGACGGAGGAGTCTGGTCGGCTACAGTCCCAGGGGTCACAAAGGGTCAGGCATGACTGAGCGGCTTCACTGGTGTATAACAGGGGCTTGGTTAATTCTTACTAGCATTATTAGTGTTTCCCCCCTTCTTAAGGCATCTGTGTCCCTAATACCTTATCCCTTTAGATCCCTTGGAAGACTGCCAGGCATTTGAAGGCAATTTCAGGGAAAACATAAATATTCTGCAACTAATTTGGCCCCGGAAGGCTCCAAGCAGGATGCAGATGAAGCAAGTTGCAAGTCGTAGTCCGATGAAGGCTGGCCCCTGCCGAG
>SJYC01048382.1:0-19829 GCA_006408675.1 Madoqua kirkii | reverse complement strand
CCATTGTTTCCTCATCTATTTGCCATGAAGTGATGGGACCGAATGAGAGTAATAATAGAGTTCACATTCACCACAAAGAGTGATTATAGTTTACTGAGTTATTTGCAAAGGTTTTGGTACGTGCAAATGATCTATTACTGTTATTTTTATTGTTATCTCTATTATTATACCTATGGCCACTGACAGGCCCAGGGAAGCATCAGAAAAGTGAATTGGGAAGCATTTTCTCATGGCCCAATGTGAGATGGCATCTCCATCATATGACTTTCTTTCCTGGGTAGATTCTTCCTGTTCTAAAGCTAGTGGAGTTTTTCTTAGACTTTTTCACATACATACACAGGTACTCCTCTTGAGAGATGCTGGGTAGAATCTACCTTCCCTCTTCTTGCCCTACTGAAAGTCAAAGGAACTATTCTCGTTGACCCTGCCAAGCAAGGGACAGGCCTGGGATCTTCCATGGACCTTTCCCTTCAGTTCAAAGCCCATAAACTCTTTTCTCTCAGCTCCCAGTCCTAAAAGTGGAGGTGCCCAGGTAAGGAGAAAGGGTCCCCATCAATGCTTAGCACAAGTCTGGACCTCAAGAGGCTGGGTATAAGAAGATCATCTGCATTTGACTCACTGGAGCCGAGGGGCAAGACTCAAGTCTCCTTTCCACTGGGCCAGATGTTCAGAGTTCTCCTTGGACACTGTGAGAGTCCCTCAGTGATTCCTTGGGGGCAAGGATGACCATCTACTCCTCATCCAGGTCTTGATTTTCAATGACCTAATTCTCTAATAGAGAACAGAAGAAAGTTATGACTTACCCAGTCCCCATGGCCTCATCAACATCATGGAGGGTCTGGTAGGCCATATACTTTGTTGTTTATTTGCTCAGTTATGTCTGACTCTTTGGGATCCCATGGACTGCAGCATTCCAGGCTTCCCCATCCTTCACTATCACCTGGAGTTTGCTCAAACCCATGTCCATTGAGTTGGTGATGCCATCCCACCATCTCATCCTCTGTTGTCTCCTTCTCCTCCTGCCTTCAGTCTTTCCCAGCATCAGGGTCTTTTCCAGTGAGTTAGCTCTTCACATCAGATGGCCAAAGTATTGAAGCTTCAGCACCAGTCCTTCAGTACTCAGGGTTGATTTCCTTTAAGACTGACTGGTTGTATCTCCTTGCTGTCCAAGGGACTCTCAAGAGTGTTCTCCAACACCACAGCTCAAAAGCATCAATTCTTCAGCACTCAGCCTTTATGGTCCAGCTCTCACATCCATACATGACTACTGGAAAAGCCATATTCTAGGCTCAGGAGATTCAGAGATCTGGATCCTGCTTGCCATCATGGCACTCACAGTTCAAAAGGTGAAAGAGGCCTTTAGCAGCCCACATTCTCTTCTCAGTAAGACTTACGCCCACCCTGAGTTCTTATGAACTTATATAGCCCTTGCCTGACCAACAGGCCACCATAGGCCTCCTTTCCCTGTTGCAGACTTCTGTGTCTTGTGTCCCACTATATCAGGAACACTTTCATCCATGAGTTTATATGAGCACATCAGTGGGTGCGGATGTATCAGCTGAAAAGAAAAAAGCGCATCTGTTAAGATCCAGGTTTTAGTTCCAAGGACGTGGTAACACTTGGGGACAAGACCAGTTTTTTATGGGCAGTTCATACTCTTAGAAGCCCACAGGCTGATTATGTTTGAGTTATCAGGTCCCAGAATTATCCAGACCACCATATCTTGGGTATTAGGAATGACCAAGTCTGAGAAGGGAGTGGCTTCACCTACCCTCACCCTGGGGCAGCAGTTAGGGTCCCAATTCACTAGGAGGGCGGTTTGCTTCTACTTAGTTTTCTGTCTTGAAGTCACCTAGATTTAGGAAACAAAAATGGTTCAGGGAGGTGATGTAAGAGAAAAGGAAAGAGCAAATTAGCCAGTATCCCTCCCTGAACACATTTCTTTGACCACTTCCACCAAGGCAAGAGAAGTTCTGCTCTACGTTAGCCTACGGATGTCTGGGCTCTCAGACTTTTATAAGCTAGCCACCCCCACCACCTGTGTATCTGGTGATCTGGATATTTGGGCACAGAAATCAATGAGCTCATTCCCTGACTTGGCCTGTGAAGTGAAGTCGCTCAGTCATGTCCGACTCTTTGCAACCCCGTGAACTGTAGCCTTACCAGGTTCCTCCATCCATGGGATTTTCCAGGCAAGAATACTGGAATGGGGTTGCCATTTCCTTCTCCAGGGGATCTTCTGGACCCAGGGATCAAACCCAGGTCTCCCACATTGTAGACAGAGGCTAATACCGTCTGAGCTACCAGGGAAGTCAACCTGGCCTGTGAGCTGGCGTAAACTGACTCTCCCTCCAGGCTCTAGTTCCTGACACAAATTAGAAAAACATCTCCGTTTCTTTTCTAGAAGGTGGGGTCTTGAGCACTAGTAGCCTCCCTCAGCAGTAAGCACTGTATTCTCTTATCTGACCCCGCAGCCTTCAGACACCCATGATCAGCCAGCCTGACTAAACCAGTAGGCAGTTGGGTTCCCATCTAGGCTCTGCTGCCCTAACCTCATGGACTTCATGATTCACTTGGCCTCTTTCGACCTCATCTCTAAAACGAAGGGTCAGAGTCTGCGCACCCTGTAATTTATGCGATCTCATGACTGTTGCTCAGAGAAAGCTGAATAATTCTTGCCCTTTAGGAGTCACTCCAGTATTCTTGCCTGGAGAATCCCATGGACAGAGGAGTCTGGCAGGCTACGGTTCATGGGGTTGCAAAGTATTGGCCACCACTGAAGCAACTCAGCATAGCACAGGAGTTCCTAGGGTGTGTTAAAGCTACTGTTATCACAGTCTTCTTCTATGGCGCTGGATTGAGTGATCAGGGGATCCCCAGGCCTCAGACAACAGGTTTCTATGGGCCCATTAGTCCCTGTGTTATCTGGTCTTCTGCACACTGTCCACAGCAAATTCAACACCAGACTGAATATGGATCCCTTTTCATTTGAGACCTATACATGCTCAGACCCTCCCCCACTGACCCCACTGGAGATCCTTCCATGAGGAGAAAATCTAGCACGGGGTTCAGAGCATAAGCCAGACAGCCTTGGTGAGAATCCCACCTACTTAAATAGCCCTGAGACCTCAGACAAGTTCAGTCACCTCCCTCTTTTCTCATCTGTAAGGTAGGAATAATACTGGTACTTGCCTCTAGGGTTACTAGGAGTAAATGGAGCTACTTTAGTGACGTGCTTTAGGACACCGCCTGGTGTATGTAGTGGTTTTCCTGGTGGCTCAGAAGGTAAAGCATCTGCCTGCAATGCAAGAGGCCCAGGTTTGATCCCTAAGTCAGGAAGATCCCTTGGAGAAGGCAATGGCAACCCACTCCAGTATTCTTGCCTGGATAATCCCATGGACGGAGGAGTCTGGTCGGCTACAGTCCCAGGGGTCACAAAGGGTCAGGCATGACTGAGCGGCTTCACTGGTGTATAACAGGGGCTTGGTTAATTCTTACTAGCATTATTAGTGTTTCCCCCCTTCTTAAGGCATCTGTGTCCCTAATACCTTATCCCTTTAGATCCCTTGGAAGACTGCCAGGCATTTGAAGGCAATTTCAGGGAAAACATAAATATTCTGCAACTAATTTGGCCCCGGAAGGCTCCAAGCAGGATGCAGATGAAGCAAGTTGCAAGTCGTAGTCCGATGAAGGCTGGCCCCTGCCGAGGACTTGGTGCCTCTTGTTTAAGTGAACTGGGCCCCAAATCCCTAATCAGAATGAACTCGTCCTAGGCATGAGCTCCAGATATAATCAAAACATTAGTAATTCTCCTGTTATTTACAATCCAGACCAAAGTTTTCTTTTGACTTGTAACTGAACATATTTCAAGCCAGTTGGAACAAATTTGCTTATATTGGTGGCCCAGAACAGCAAGTTATCCATGAGTCAAAACATTACGAGATAGGAGGGACCTGGGACAGACCCGAGCCTCCTTCCTGCAGCCAGTGGTTCTCAGGCTCTTCAAGGCAGTATCATTTGTTTTTCCCTCTTATCATCAGAAACCCAGCTTCTCACTGGACAGCTTCCCTCTGTTGACTTCAGGAGAAGAGGGTAGTAGTAACAGTCAAGCTCATGGGGCAATTGAAAGCAGGGCCTCTGTCATCTCGGATTAAAGAGAAGTGCCTCCTGTGATGTTAGCTATATAGCCTCTGTTTCCCTACCTGGTCCAAACCTCTTGTCAAAAGAGCCAACACTGACCCTTAACCAGAGTTGGGCAAACAGAAGCCAGCAAAGTTACAACTCGGGGTAGATGGAGTCATGGCTTGAGAGCTGCTGATAAAATCCAGTACCTACTCCTACCCCCACTATAGATTATTCTTAATGGCAGGTCCCAAACAGTCTTTTCTCTTCTGGCATAAGGCTTAAATAATTCTCCTCTGGAACTAGGTCTCCAGCTGTCAGTCTTCCAGCTCATCCCCAATTCTAAAAATTGAGTGAAGTTTCCAAAGATGTAATGAGTCCTATTTGTTCTCTGCAGCTTGGTCAGGTGTCAGATGGATTATCTTAGAGAGAGAAGAGGAAGGCAAGAGCTTCATCCTGGTGTAATTGTTTCCTCCCAAGACAGGGTGCACTTACCCCATGGAAATGAGGCAATGCAATGAAAAGGAGCATCAGATGCTTCCATGGGGCCTGAGGGAACTTGACAAGGTGTGTCCCAGGCTGCCTTTACCCTTGGGAAAGTCCCCTGATGCTGAAGGGAACTGTTGTCTGTTCTGGCGAACTCAGCTCAAAGAGGGAGTCACTCTGTATTTCAGAATATAGCTAATACTCTTGAAACAGCTCTTTGGCTCAGGGCAGGTGATTTCTCCTCTCCAAGCCCCAGCTTTACAACTTCAAAATGGACACTGTAAAGGTACTGTTTCACTAAGATGCTGTTAAGGATTGAATGGGATAATGTATACATACTTCTTAGCACAGCACTTGAGGCTTGTCAATATTCAGTAAATATCAGCTGTTCTTATTCTTGATAGTGAACCAGCAGGAGGAGGGAGAGGAGCACTCAGATGTTCTTAAGCTTCCAGAATGGCAAGTCTTCATCTTATTCTGGGTTCCTCCTGAGCTCTGCATCATTCTGTAAGTAGGTGAGGCACAGAGCCCCTTGGGTACCCTTTAACAAAGGAGGCCACTGCTGATCAAAACCACACTGAGCAAATGTTAATTGCAAGAAAGACTGGCAAGACCTCCTACCATCTCTTGGGCTCCCACTATTATATTGATTAACTATGAGCCAGAAAGTAAGTGTGGGAATAAAGAAGGCTTGTCCCTTGATAGTGGGCCTCCTGGTTGACCTGAGGGGTCTGAGCAGAGAAGGAACTGTGGAAAATCTTGTCGCAGAGACTCAGCAGAGTCCATCTTGCCACCTCTTGGCAGCATTTTAGGTCTTGTATCTGACACGGCGTTCATGCCCATCACTGAGTTCTCAGGTGCCTGCATCTAAAGGCTCTTCAGAGTGGGCAAGGACTCTCCTTCAGCCTGCTGCTTGAGACCATCCAGGTTCTGTGACTGCCTCATAACAGGCTCGTAATAAGGACTTTTGGGGCTTCCCAGGTGGCCCAGTGGTAGAGAATTGGCCTGCAGATGCTGGAGATACAGATTCTGTCCCTGAGTTGGGAAGATCCCGTGGAGGAGGCAATGGCACCCTGTCCAGTAGCCTTGCCTAAGGAAGCCCATAGACAGAGAAGCATGGTGGGCTACACAGCCCATGAGGTTGCAGAGTCAGTCCTAGCTTAGGGCATGGGCAATAAGGTCTTTTAGATTTGATAGACAAAGTGCCTGAAGAACTATGGATGGAGGGTCATAAAATTGTACAGGAGGCTGTGATCAAAACCATCCCCAAGAAAAAGAAATGAAAAAAGTCAAAATGGTTGCCTGCTGAGGCCTTACAAATGGCTGAGAAAAGGAGAAAGGGAAAGATATATCCATCTGAATACGTAGTTCCAAAGAATAGCAAGGAGAGTTTAAGAAAGGCTTCCTAAGTGAACAATGAAAAGAAATACAGGAAAACAACAGAATGAGAAAGACTAGTGATCTCTTAAAGAAAATTAGAGATACCAAGGAAACATTTCATGCAAAGGTGGGCACATTAAAGAACAGAAACAGTACGGACCTGACAGAAGCAGAAGATATTCAGAAGACGTGGCAAGGTTACGCAGAGGAACTGTACAAAAAAGATCTTCATGACCCAGATAACCACAATGATATGATCACTCACCTAGAGCCGGACATCCTAGAGTGTGAAGTCAAGTGGGCCTTAGGAAGCATCACTATGAACGAAGCTAGTTGAGGTGAAAGAATTCCAGTTGAGCTATTTCAAATCCTAAAAGATGATGCTGTGAAAGTGGTGCACTCAATATGCCAGCAAATTTGGAAAACTCAGCAGCAGCCACAGGACTGGAAAAGATCAGTTTTCATTCCAATCCCAAAGAAGGGAAATGGCATAAGAATGTTCAAACTACCACACAATTGCACTCATCTCACATAGCTAGCAGAGTAATGCGCAAAATTCTTCAAGCTAGGCTTCAACAGTACATAAACAGAGAACTTCCAGATATTCAAGGCAGAAGAAGCAGAGATCAAATTGCCAACATCTGTTGGATTATAGAAAAACCAAAAGAATTCCAGAAAAACATCTACTTCTGCTTCATTGACTATGCTGAAACCTTTCATGGTGTGGATCACAACAAACTGTGGAAAATTCTTCAAGAGATGGGAATACCAGACCACCTGACCTGCCTCCTGAGAAATCTACATGCAGGTCAAGAAGCAACAGAACTGGACATGGAACAAGGAAGTGGTTCCAAATTGGGAAAGGAGTATACCAAAGCCGTATATTGTCACCCTGCTTATTTAACTTATATGCAGAGTACATCATGAGAAACGGTGGGCTGGATGAAGCACAAGCTGGAATCAACTATCAGAAGAAATATCAATAATGTCATCTCAGATATGCAGATGACACCAGCCTTATGGCAGAAAGCAAAGAGGAACTGAAGAGCCTCTTGATGAAAGTGAAAAAGGAGAGTGAAAAAGCTGGCTTAAAATACAACATACAAAAAAGGCATCTGGTCCCATCACTTCATGGTAAATAGATGGGGAAACAATGGAATCAGTGAGAGACTTTATTTTCTTGGGCTCCAAAATCACTGCAGATGGTGACTGCAGCCATGAAATTAAGACACTTGCTCCTTGGAAGAAAAGCTATGACAAACCTAGACAGCATATTAAAAAGCAGAGACATTACTTTGCTGACAAAAGTCTGCATAGTCAAAGCTGTGGTTTTTCCAGTAGTTATGAATGGATATGAGAGTTGAACCATAAAGAAAGCTGAGCACTGAAGAACTGATGCTTTTAAACTGTGGCTTTGAAGAAAACTCTTGAGAATCCCTTGGATTGCAAGGAGATCAAACCAGTCAATCCTAAAGGAAATCAGTCCTGAATATTCATCAGAAGGACTGATAATGAAGCCGAAGCTCCAGTACTTTGGCCACCTGATGGGAAGGGCCGACTCTTTGGAAAAAACCCTGATGCTGGGAAAGATTGAAGCCAGAAGGAGAAGATGAAATGGTTGGATGGCATCACCAACTCAATGGACATGAATCTGAGCAAGCTCTGGGAGATGGTGAAGGACAGGGAAGCCTGGTGGGCTGCAGTCCATGGGGTCACAAAAAGCTGGACACGACTGAGTAACTGAACAACAACAAGGGACTGTGAATCTCGATCTTTGTAGGGAGAGGATGATTAGAAAACTAGAGAATATTCAAAATTCCATGGGCTGGAAAAGTGTTAGCTTCAAAAGTCTCCGCCCCACACCTCCTGGGATCAGCCCTAATAGGAACTTTCTATTCTGGGTAGCCCAGAGCCCAAACTTGGCATGGTACTCAAGCTGTCTCTGAAGTACAATAACCCCTCCCTGGCTACTCTGAAAACAGGACTGGGGCCAGGTCTTTTGATGAGGGCTCCAATTTTCTCTAAATAAAAGATTTCTGGTAGAGAAAAAGTCCCCGGCCTCTGAGCAGAGATTTGTTTTATAGAGAAATGAGGTAGACCAGGGAAGTTTTACTCGGGAGCTCCCTCTACTGGCTCTTTGGTAGAAATTCCATAGCAGTCATTTTGCCCTGCCCTGTGGGTAGCAATTTGAGACATCAGAGCTTCTTGGTGTCTTGAACCAAGGAGAAAATAAGATATCCTGAGCCACCAAGGAGGATGAAATTCCAGAGGCTGATTTCTTCTACTTCCTTCATAATTTCATTTAACATTTACTGGGTGCCAACTCAGTGCTAAGCATCTTACTTGCATGATCTCATTAAATACCACAATTGAGTGAGACAGCCAAGACCTGGGGAGATGTAAATAACTTGCTGGCATCACCAGAGACTAGCAGACACCCCCCCCACCCCCGCCTCTCAGTGACATTCATGATTCTTAGAATTTCCCTGAGAGTGAGAGAACTCAAGAGAAGAGGACCAAGGGACGATGTGAAACTGAAAGTGAAACTTGTTCTTATTACCTGATATGAATAGGACATACCTGGTTCCAAGATTATTCCATAAACTTCCTGGAGCTAGAGCATTCTGAGCCGGTTTTTCTGAAAAAAAGAAGATTCATTCCATAAGGCAATTACTTACGTAGCAATGCTTGTCCGATCTGTGCTCTCCGAAGCTCAGACAGAAAAACAAAAAAGAACTGCCACAATGACTAAGAAGAATTTGGAAATTTTGACAGAGGTGAGGCCTTTTAAAATTGTGGCGCATGTCCACACCTGTGTTTTTAAAAATAAAATCCTGTGAGGTAGGGCAGGTAGCAGAAAGCACATGTTCTAAGTTGGGAATTTCAGGTACCGAGTGCCGTGTTCTAGATTTCACTTGGGAGCAAATGGCAGAGTCAAGATGGAATCTTCACTCTCAGCTCAAGTTCTGACTTTTCTGGTTGGTGTTAGTTGAAATCAAGGTTCTCGATCAGGCTTTTTAACTGCAGGTAATAAAGATTGTGAAACCACCTCCTTGATTTACACACAGATCCTGTCCTGAATCACCCCTTTTCCTGTTTCGAGTTGAGCTCCCTCGACAGAGTCATTTGGGAATTGGGAATTACACAAGCTACTTATCTTTTTAAAGTTGGTCACTCACCAGCCCGTATTTTCAAGGTTGTCTAGGTCCTTGGGAGAATCCCACATATTATTTCAACTTTCCTGTACCATGCAAAGGTGTAATCCTTTTCACTTCACACAGAACCTTAAAGCATTTTCCCACCTTGATTCTTCCTAGACATTTGAGATACGGGTAAGTCATAGGACAAGGGCTTCCTCAGTGGCTGAACAGGTAAGGAATCCACCTGCAGCGCAGGAGGTGCAGGAGATGTGGGTTCAGTCCCTGGGTTGGGAAGATCCCCTGGAGGAGGAAACAACCTATTCAGTATTCTTGCCTGAAAAATCCCTTGGATGGACTATATGCGGGCTGCTGTCCAAAGGACTGCAAAGAGTTGGACATTACGGGGCACGCACACAAGTCGTAGGATCCCCATTCCTCTTTGGACTGAGTGATGCTTTCCAGTTTCGCTTCTGTGTCTCTAAATCTACACAGTGTGACAGTAGTCACACCAGATATTACCTACTTGCCCTACCCCTCCTACTAGCTGCCCCTTTCCCAGTAGGCAGAGTGATGTCATAATGGGGTCAGAATGGGACCTGCTGATAATAGCACAGCATGCAAGGGCCGGCTTGCCGCAGCCCCTCCTGAACAATTGGGCTGGTTGGCTTAAACATATTTGTCTATGATGTAACCTCCTGGCCCTCAGCTACCAGTGGAAGCAACTCTTTCTGGTTTGACCTGGTTGATATCACAAGCTCTGCTCTGCAGAAATGTGACTTCTTGATGAATAGTTGGTCCAGATCTACCAATTTGGAGTGAACTCATATTTGGCCACCTGCTGGTAAGGCTGAGCATCCCTTTACCTAACTGTAGCCGTGAGCATCTGGCCCTCGTCTCTCTGCTATGTCCAGAGAAACCAAAATGATGCCACTGAAGGAGAGGATGGGAGAAACTGGCACTGGGTGCTCAGGGGAGCTCTGAGTGATGGAATGTAGATTGCTGACACCCTTTCCCTTTCATTCTTGCTATTATAGGAGCGCCAGCGACCAAGAGGAGACCAGATGAGTTTTCAAAGCAGTCCTCAGACACCCAGGACACACCTCATCCTTTGCCTCGCGCTTTCCGCAATGTTGCTGCTCACGTTCATCTTCCTATTAACCCTCGCCACCATCACCCCCTCTTGATCACCATCCTTCCACCATTCACTGTTTACCCAGCTCTTTCTCTGAGGCGCCCCTCCCGGGACAGTGGCTTTGCTCTTTCTTCAGCAAGTTCCCCTCTGAGTTATATCCAGATGGTTGATAATAGTTTCCCTGTCTCCTCCCCCTGTCTTGTGCCAGAACAACCCAGTACTCAGCCCCCGAGGTCAGGGAAACCACGGCAAATTCTACCTCTTCCAAAATGAAGTTTCAAGACCCTCCGGGAGATCGGTCTCACTCAGTGAAGGTACTCCAGGTATCTGAGAGTGATGTAATTGAAACCAGAGGGAGGCACCATCAATCCGTTAATCCTAGTCAGATAGAGTGGGAGAGTTTACTCAGGACTGACTGAGAATATGGGGGGTAAGAAAAAAAGAGCCCCAGAATTGGACTGCCCCTGAATACAGGATGAAATCATCTCAATTTTTTTTTCAATTAAATTTGCATTTCATTCTACCATATTGTGATGGCTTCACTCTAGACATTTTCATTTAAGATCCAAGGCTTTTCTTCATGGGTTTTGAGCCACAGGTTCCTGGATGGTGAGGTAAGTGACATTTGCCAGCACTGTCTAGGATGATTGGTAAAGATCTCAGAAACCCAGGGCTCCTGAGACAGGTCCGCCTGGTTAGGCTGTAAGATTTGTCATTTATTGGTTTCTTTTGACCGGAATACCCCTTGGGGATTCCCCAGCCCTGACACAGACATTGGTCCAGCCTCACAATGTTAATCTAGACTACACATAAAACAGACCCCCTCCACCCCACCACCACCACCACCACCACCAGGATTAACCAAATCAGAATTTGTTGAGGTCAGAGTGCTCTCTCACAATCACTACAAAACGTGTGGTTCTCAGAAAACCCACTATACTTAGAAAATATATTTTCTCTCCCCCAGTTTTATTTCCACTTCTAGGCGTAAGTTAAAACCATTGGCGGATGCCAGATTTTCACATATAAGCTGAACTATCTCTTCTCATGAAAAGATTCAGACTCAGCTCATTAACTCATAGCCTTGCCAATAAGTAAAAAAAAAAAAAAAAAAAGACAAAACTGGCCTATCCAGCAGATATGTTAGGCCTTTCTTCCACTGCTCCATGGTGTGTATTTATTAGACTAGGACTTAAATAGATGCAATGCCCATTTTTTACTGTTAGACTATTAGATATAGCAATCCAAGTCTCACAGAGCAGCAGCTAATTTCAAGACTGCTTTAATAGTGAAAGGATAAAAATTCAGCTAATTTGGATCCACTAGATCACCCCCTCCCAATGAATTTGTGATTGAGGTCTCTCTGCCCTCAGATGTAGACAACTGTCCATCAACGACAAGATCAAGGCCAAACTCACACAGCTATCTTGAAGCACTCCTCTTTTATTATTTATTATTTCCTCCCCAAGATCCACAGCTCCGATTCTTTTCTATGTAGCTTCTGCTAAACTAAAGCACGCTGGTGTCCTGAGCCCCACCCCACCCTACTGCTTCAGCCTCAGCCCCTAACATGTGCTTGCTCTGACTTCCTTGTGTTTGCTTAGATCCTTACCATGAAGACACTCAAGACACTCTCGGGTGACCCTCTAGGTCCCGATTCTCCCAAACGTGACTTTCATCTGGCAAGGCGTAGGAAAGCCTATCATTTGGGTCTGCAGGCAGTTCGAGTGGCATAGGGTGGGAAAGAAGGCATCTGAAAGAGCTTGCTCCTCACTGAGGGAAATGTGCAAAGAGCAGATATTGTCTTAACTGTTCTGATATTGAACACTGTCATCGCTTTCAGGTGGATAGAGAGTTGAGACTTTTTTGAGTGCTGATGCCGACAAAAGGAAAGGGAGGGGTGGAATTCTAGTTACTTTCCTTCAGCATGCAAGTGGTCCTTCAAAACATCTCCCTTAAACCTCCAAATATGCTGGCTTCTCAGAAGTGTTTTCCAAGACTGAATGTACCTCTTGATCAGGATAAGTGATGAAACGTGTACTTAACAGAGGAAGGGGATGGTGGAATAGCTTGTATTATGCACGCTGTGGCTCATTCCCCCACCGTGCTAATGGCTTGGCCTCTGAAGTTTTGAGAATCAGGAAAAGGATCAGGGATGCCAGTTTCTTAAAGTGTAAAGGAAGACTAGTCAACCCAAATGCAGATTTGCTACTGTTCTCACCTTCAAAGAGCCTTCTAGGGAACTGGACTGGGGAGTTCCTAACTCCTCCCTGGTACCACCCACAGGATTTCCGTAATGGAGGGGGCAACATGGTTGGCTGTAGCAGCCTGAATGGACAGAAAGTTCCCTACATCTTCACTTCACACTGGCTGGCTTCAGACAGATCCCTTGAGTTTTGGATGAAGCTGAACCAGCTGGAACTTTCCGGTAGAGAGATTTGGAGAGGGAGGTCTCTTCTCATAGGCAGATAGCCTTGTGGCGAGGTAGGGAGAGGGGGGCAGTAGTGGTGTGCTATATTGGCTCAAGGGACTCTTAGGAGAAATAAATCAATTTCATTGTTCAGGTTACTGCTGAAAAGGTCCCAGATATCTCTAATTCCTAATGATGGAGCTAGAACTAGAATACAGAAAACTGGATATTGGAATCGAAGCATGGTGATAGATGTGAACATGAGTATGGGAACCACACAAATATAAATATGATCAAATCCCTAGTTTTACAACTTCAGGCTCCAAGACTTTTGCACAAGTCACTTAAACTACCTGCTCCCCATTTTCTTAGCTTTAAACTCTAGTCTACGGAATTTAGTCCAACTCTTTAGTCCATGGACTTCTCCAGGCCAGAATACTGGAATAGCTGTTCCCTTCTCCAGGGTATCTTCCTTGGAGAACCGGTGTCTCCTACATTGCAGACGGTTGCTTTACCAACTGAGCTCAGGGAAACCCTTGAAAACAGAAAAATATAAGTAATATTTTGGGATTGATTTATGTAACCTAATGAGGTGGGCAACATCATTATAGTGATACCCATGAAACAGCCATGAGCATAAGATCATTTACGTAAAAGCACCAGCACAGTGTCTGGCACATAAATAGGTTCTCAAAAACTGTTGGTTTATTCTCCCCCTACCCTGGCCCTTATTTAGGCCAAAATAGTTCTGCTCCCTGATGGAGACATCTTTAGGCCAAGAGGAATCTCTTTCCTGGATTTCTTCCCTATAGACTCCCCTTGGTTGATTTCCTAAGAGCTGGATGGTTTTTTTTTCCCTTTCTCCAAACACAGTACTTTACCTACTGGCATTTTTCTTGGTGCTTGGAGAGCAGACAAGAGACACGGGCAGGACATTTCTGGGCTTCATTGACCCTGAAAGACAGAAGACTCAGTTCTTTCAAGGGCTTCATGACAGCAGCCTACCCCACAGGCCCTCTGGAGCAGCATTAGGGGAAATGAGTCCTCTTCATGCTTGGGATGCCCAGGGATGGGCTGGCAGTGCAGAAGGCGGTTTTCACCTTGGACAGATTCCATGTCAGTCTATTAATTCTCTGGGTCCTTAGCTTGACTGCTCAGACAGGAATTGGGCACCACAGCCCTTAGCAAAGAATGGCAGGACAGATCGGAAAGCCAAGGTCACCAGCTCCATTCCAGGCATGTACCAAACAAGCTGACTGTTGATGCATAGGGCAACCAGAGATGCTATCTGTGAAGGACTACCCTTCTGCAAATGTTTCTGCTGAGTTTTCTAGGTACCCTCAGCCCCCAGTGTAACCACTCAGCTTGACTGGCGTAACAAGACAGAGAAGAGAGGCATTCTCTTGTGGGGGGTGGGGGTTGTGAGGAAAAGCAAAGATACTGAGTCCATCAGACTGCCACAGGTAGCACAATTTTGGTTGCTACTCTCAAAAGTTCTGAGCACATTTCTTCTATTTCCAACTCTGCCTTATTTGTTAGGGCTACATACGGGGTTTGCTGAAAGCTGCTAGGGGCGCCCAAAGTGATCTTTAATGAAGCTGCTTTGGCTTCAACATCAGATACAATAGCACCCAACTACCATAGAAAGCCTAGAAACAGAAAGCAGCTCACACGGCTCCAAAGTGTCTCTTCTCCATGTAGTTCATGTAGTCTGCTTAGAAATGGTGTGGTCACATGAGTTTATGCTTACACATAGCTCATCTCATATCTCTAAAAACATATACCTACTCTGTGCCTTTAAAAAACATAGTCAGCCTAACACTCCCATTAAGCCAGTAAGACTTCGTTGAAACACACGATGGAGACACTTCCCTGTCCAAAGGGCCACATCTAATGATCCCCTGTGATAAGCCATTTTCAGTGCAAGAACCCAGGTGGACTCTGTCTCACTGATACTTCTCCTGGCTGCCCGCCTTCCCCACTGCAGCAGCATTCTCACATGCATACAGACATGCATTCATGGAGCTAAAAATAAACAGCTGTTGATGGGCTGCCAGAGGGTGTCCTCCATGCTGAGGAGGCATCCTCTGCCTTCCTATAGTAGGCAAGGCTTAAGCCACAGACAGGAGTTGAGGGTCCAGGACAGGCTTAAGCTTAAACCAAAATCTCTGAGGCAAGTTACAAAGGCTTAGAGGGCCTGAAGAGGGAGATGAGAGGGTATTAAAGATCACATGGATTAAAGGTCAGTCCCATGACCGCTTGCTGTCTCTGGGGCCTTGTGCCCCCAATCCTAGTGGTAACTTCTGGAAAACTGTTTATTGGCGTAGGGGAAATCACTGACAGGGAATGTTGATACTTAAAGTTGATTAAGGAGACAGACCAGGCATCAGGCATGATGTAGCTTTCTGGTCCCCCGACTCCTCTGCTCCCCTCCTTGGGGGCAGAAGTTATATGAGCTGGATGTGGGATCCTGTGTAGATTTGAGGAGGGTGATTTGTGTATGTAATTGTGTTCTGACCTTCCAATCTGCAAGAATTCTTGCCACCTCCATCACATCCCCAGTCAATAAACCCTCTGTCACGCTGAGGTGTGGCATGTCTTCTGCTGAAAACCTCAGATTCAGACACAACACACACAGACACAACACACACTGAGACACAACACACACTGAGACACAACGCTTGCGTGCGTGCACACACATGCCTTTTCACCCTCGTGAAACAAGCTCCTTTCAAACTGGTTTAAAAATAGCACTAATCCATTCAGCTCATTTTTCAGGAGCATTATTTTAAGATGAAAAATAGAAGATCCCCTGGTCTTTGAGAGGGAGAAAGGCTAAAGCCTCGCCTAGTCTTAAAAAGTCCTGATAATGTTGCTAGAGACTAAGCCTTGCAGTCTTTGTTCCGTTTTCTCCTCCTCCCATTCAACAAAAGTTGTTTATCGGCTAATACCCTGCCATCTGGGTATTTATAGAGGTGGGTTTCCTTTTCAGGTGGTGGTGCCAGGGCAAAGCTACAGCACCAAGCCCTTCCCTATCCCTGGCCTCTCCGTCGGCTCTCCGCTCCCCCGCCCCCCTGCAGTGACTGGAGGCCGGTGGATTTGTGAATCAGCTTTCCCCTCCCCTACACAGGGGAGCCCCTAAACGCTGCTGGCCATTTGCAAAAGACTATGTGTGTGTTTAATTGCAGGTTTATTTGTTCCTGCTCTGGGTGTCTGTCTGTCTGTAACTTGGTTGACTGCTCTTTGGGAAGCTGTAGCTGGCTGATTCCGTGGGCGACCGAGCAGGATGCGTGGGCGCAGGAAACAGAAGAGGGAAAAGAAAGCGGGAGGGAGAGAAAGGGAACGCGAGAGAGAGCGGGAGCCTTAGAATTTGTTATTTGCGTCACTCGAGGAGCCGGGGCTATCTGCCCGACAAACACACAGAATTAATCCGAGTTACAGCCAGAGCTGTCTCCGCTACAGCGGTCAGTTGCCAAAGGGAGGGGAAAGGACGCTCTCTCCGCGTCTGTGCAGAGCTGAGCTTGCCCCCGGCGGCGCAGGGCGTTTGGGGAGGGGGGCTGTCCTGCTGGGCAAGCCCTCGGGGGGCCCTGCACGCCCGGTGCACACCAGGTTGCAGCCTTCTCTGCAGCTGCCCAGCCCAAGCCTGGGGTGGCGCCCGCCTCGGCCGCCTTGCTTGTTCAGTGGCTGCACGGAACACAAAGCGTTGTCTCTGAGCAGAAGCCTCTTCTCGGCTGAACCAGACCCACCAAAGAGGAGAATCTGCACGTGACGTCAGTAGCTGATGACTGACGCAGGCTGGCAAAGGAGACTCAAGGCGGCTGCTCCGCGCTGCCTTCATGAGTCTATTTTCTCCAACCCCTTCGTAGTGAATTACTAGAACGCAAAACACACACACACACACACACACACACACACACAGCCCCTTCAAAATATACATTTCCAAAGGCAGAGTGTTGCAAACACAGCGAGATTTTGCAAAGCATGGGTGGGAAACGTGGGAAGGGTATGGAGGGTTGTTTTTTGTTGTTTTTTTTTTCCTTTCCTCATTTGGGAATCTCCAGCGTGGACCGCATTAGACTGTAGAGCTTTTTTTGGAAGCTCCTCTGGGGATGGGGTCTAAGCACCCCACCCCACCCTCATTTCCCAAGCAGGTCTGGTCAATGGAGACCTGCAGCTCTAAAAGAATACAACCACTCCAAAGCCTTCTGGTCGCGGAGACAGTGAGGAGCTTGCAACAGGCGGAGGCAGACGGGAGTTAATGGGAGGGAGGGAGAATATAAGCAATATTTGGGTGTTTTTCTGCTTTGAAAAAATCATCTGCAGTAATGTGAGTGAGTGTGTTGGTGCAGGGGAAAGTGAGGAGGGGGCGCTTAATGCACATCTAATGTTTTGGACGTAACGTTCCAGCGAAATGCCTTTGTGTGTGGAGGTTTTTTTCAGTACTTGCTAAAAATAGCATCAGGGTTTGATCGTGTTCCAGAAATAGACCGAGGGCTGCACTGGGATAAAAAGCCAGCGCGGGTGGAAGAAAACCTGGACATCACCGCATTCCTCCCCCCCCCCGCCCCCAACTATGTCTGGAAATTAATTGTTGGATTTTTCCTCTCCTCCCTTCTGTCTCCCTCTCTCTCTCCACTTTCTCTTCCCACCCCCTGTGTTTCTCTTTCTCTCTCTTAAGGAGTTCCCGTTTGGGTAAGTAATATTATGTCATGTGCATGCCGCAGACTGTATGAACTGAGGCTTACTTTGTGCATGCCCTGGGGTTCTTTTTGGCTGCCTTTTCACCTCTTTTCTAAAGAGAAGGGTGGGACTGAGTAGGGGGTGAGGGGTATAGCTGTGTGTGTGCATAATGAATTTGGGGCTGCATGAAAAGGAACCGAAAGGGGGAATTCTTGCAGAGCCGGGAATCACCCTGACCAATCTCTGAATCAATAGCTGCAACTCTCTCTCTCTCTATGGGTCGGCGCTGTTGAGCCCGGTTCTCTCGACTGCCCCCTCCCTTCCCCATTTTCTCTGTCTTAAAGGGTGTCCAGATACGACTTAATGGGTCATCTCTCCGCGAGATTAATGGAGACGATGCGATATAGATTAAATTGCATGGTGGTGCTGGGAGGTAAAAGAAGGAAAAATCCGCGTTCCTTTGACAAACTTCCCTGCTCGCTCGGGAAGGGAGCCGGAGGACCGCGACCGTGGCTGATCCCGGCTGGCCCAGGGCGCGGTAGCTGTCCATGGAAGGCAGGTGCTGAAAATTCCTTGGTCCTTGGCGAGTTCAGCTCCGAGCGCCAGGGGGCGGGGTTGGCGCCAGTTGCGGATAGCCCCGCCCTGAATGCAGAAGAGGGATACGGAGAGGAGAGGGTTAAGGATGTTCAAAGAGGATAGTCGTGACTTCGGTGAGAGCTTTGGGGAAAAGGAGGGGTGAGTGGGAAGGAAAGGGAAAAAAATGTAAAGGAGGGGGTGCAAAGTGTTAGATTCGAGGATGAGCCAAGGCCCAGCGCTCCAGGAACCGCAAGCGGGTGGTTTACCGGCTTTCTCCGCAGAGGCCAGGCACTATCTGGGTCTCCGTTCCCAGGCGCCCGCACCTTCCCGCCAGTGGGTTTGAAAGATTTCTCTCCAGTGATGGTTCCTTTCAAATAAGAGGCTATAGGGTTACTCTATTCGGACTCTCGTCGCTCCCACTTCATACCCTCCACGTTCCCACATTCTGCAGTTCCCGGGAGGTGTGTAAAGATGTGTCTGTGCGTTATGGCAATTTTCTTACTATTCCCTTTCTTCGCGTCCTAGTCATGGGAGCCCCAAATGAGTTGGTGGAATGAGTGAATTAGAAGCCAAACCAAAGCACAGGAGTTGCTGGTGCGATGCGCAGAAAATCCAGGCTTGGGAACATCACCCAGCGCCTTCAAGCCAAAAATGCCAAAGGGTTTCTGAAAACCGGCTCTGAAGGAAACTAGGGAGGGAGGGGGTTCTTCTCCAAGTTCCCAAATGTTCCTGGGGAGACCATCAGCTCCCTGGGGTTATGGGGTTGACCCAACGTGATATGCACTGCAGTCAACTCCAGTGACTTTAGTTAAACCTGGAACCAGACAGGTGAAGAGGGAGGAAGGTTATCAGAGGCCAGAGGTGGTGGGGGGGGGAGGTAGGAATAAACATCACTGGGACATACAAAGACATCTTTGCTGATTAACTCCTCGGGGAGAAATAATAAAAATGCATCCTCAAATTGGCCCACAAGGGTGGGCTGTAGACAGGGGGGGGGGTGAAGCTATCTTGTAGATCTGCACTAAGCTTGTGTGCATGCAGGGATATTTTCTATATCTGTAATAATAATAAAGGGGGGAAAAAAGGATAGTGAGGTAAGTATCTGTGAGGTCTGGCCTTCAACTGAAAGAGGAGAGCTCAGGTACTCCATCCTAACCCACTAACAGCCTATGGCTTCAGTGACCTGGCCCCCCACTACCAACTCAGGGCACCGGAGGCGCAGACCTGGGGCACGGGCTGGGGGTCGAGTTATTTTTACTTTAGAAGTAGTCTCTCTGGGAAGATTCCCTGGCTGAGACAGTATTCGTCAACTCATAATAGTAACAAGGGTTGTTACTGATGTCGTGGAGAATAACACAAATAACTTCAACCCACACTTCGTCTTGACAATTCAGCTCAAACCAAAGCCGCTCGCAGCCTCCCGGCCCACCCCTCGGCCTCCTCGTCACTCACCCGGACCCACTCGTTCCCTTTCCCAAACCTGGCTCCTCTCAGCCCCACAAGTTGCGTGGTTATGTTTACAAATTCTGCCACATTTGCAAAGGCAAGAGCTTGGGAGGGGCGGCGGCGCTAGGAGGGATGGCAGCGCAAGAAAACATGCAACACGTGGAGCGGTGGGAAGGGGGTCATTAAGGGGAAAGAGAGGACGCCCCATGTCCTCACTTCCCCCCCCCCCGACCCCTCTCCTCATCGCTTGGCACAATGCACAAGTTTACCCCCAACTAGATCCTATTAAATAATTCAATGGTAGCGGTGTAATTTTGGTTGGAACCAGCACGGATTCCCAAGTCGTGACTGCAAAAAGTGAGTAATGCGCGCTGGCTGCGTCATGGCTCTAGTCACAGTTCATTCCGAACTGAGAAGGAATCGTGACTTCGCCTGGAGACGTCCCCTACAAGGGAGA